>WHUY01000067.1:0-257969 GCA_015179035.1 Tirmania nivea | reverse complement strand
GGATCACTCGGGTTGTTTTAGCGGTTTCGACAGTTTCGCGACCAATATGGGACCAAAGTGGCTCAAAAGTTGGGATTGCATTGTAGATGTATGGTAGTTGTCGAAATAAGTGCGGACGGGCCAAGGTGCATTACTGCTCGAATTATCCTGACAGAAATACCGTGGATTACGGGGTAGGTTGGCTGTAAGAAAAGTAGATATATGGGGGCTATGGGACCTATAAGCAAGCAACAATTATTATTATGACTTGGTACTTACGGCCTGTATACATTATAGAAGCAATTTCAGGCAATACGTTGCTATAGAGGGGGTGGTCAGTAAGGGTAGTCTTAACCGGCGGGTATTTCTTCTTGTAACTCAACCAAAATTGGTCTAAATCAAGTTCCTAATAGTGCAAAAGCAATTACATAGACAGGGGAATCATCTAGGTACCCTATACATGATATTCTACCAGAAATCAGTGACGTCATACCTCCAAGAGTAGGTTAAGGCAAAGTGTGAATAAATTATACCTGCTTATAACTCAACCAAATCAAGTCCATATCAAGTGCGTGATAGCTCAAAATCACGCCCATATGTTGAAGAAACCTTCTGCCACTCTACCGAGAATCTTTGCTTAGAACTGAGTGAGATCAGGTTGGTAAAGGTGAGATTAGAGGGGGTCGAGAGCAAGGGCTTTGTTGTTATAACTTAGTGAAAAAGTCTGAACCAAGCAGGCCATAGCTCAAATGAATGGGTTAAGGGACTAGATGCTTGTATAAGTCCTACTTAGCATATCTGACTTGACTTGAGGGAGGTCATTCTGTATGGGCCACCTGAAATAGTAGGCAAACCTTGAGATAAGTCTTCCAAATGAATGTGTCATCAGGCAGTCAATAGGCCAAAAGGACCAAAGCATAACAGATAACCTTTTAAGTCTATTCCAGACCTGATTTAGCCTAAATATGAAGCAGCTCAGCCTAATAGCCATATTAGCCGGAAATGACAATCCTTGGCGTATACACCCGTACGGCTTTAAATGATACATTCAATCTCTGCCATGATCTCCCCTAGCCCTCAGGCCTATGTAAATGCTTTTGCACTATTAGGAACTTGATTTAGACCAATTTTGGTTGAGTTACAAGAAGAAATACCCGCCGGTTAAGACTACCCTTACTGACCACCCCTCTGTAGCAACGTATTGCCTGAAATTGCTTCTATAATGTATACAGGCCATAAGTACCAAGTCATAATAATTATTGTTGCTTGCTAATAGCCCTCATAGCCCCCATATATCTACTTTTCTTACAGCCAACCTACCCCGTGATCCACGGTATTTCTGTCAGGATAATTCAGTCGAGCAGTAATGCACCTTGGCCCGTCCGCACTTATTTCAACAAACTACCATACATCTACAATGCAATCCCAAATTTTGAGCCACTTTGATCCCATATTGGTCGCGAAACTGTCGAAACCGCTAAAACAACCGAGTGATCCACATCCCAGTGGTGATCCTCATCCCGGTGATGGATGGTACCTCGCACAACCAACAATGCTATACCGTAAGCACACAACGCCGCCAAACACAACACCGTGACACACAATACTGCTACACAGGCTACAATACCACCTCCGAACTCCGGAACTAATTCAAGTAAACAGTCATTACTGCCTTCTTCACTTCATCCGGGGCTGTTCCTGGTCCTCTTGTACCTAGTTCTTCCTATACCACACGTTAATTCTCTTATTTGATGTACACCTTTAGTAGTTACCCTGACATTTGATATAAGAATATATTTGATATAAGAATATTACCCCCCCACCGGACGATATTCTTATATCGAGGGTATACTGTAGCAGCGGGAGGTAGGCACGTCAGTAAACCACCTTCCAATAGTATATACTAATGTAATCTACTCCACATGTAGCTACTCACTTATACATGCATCCTGCTGCGCATGCTCACATCCGCTGGCACCCTTACGTCCCTCACCAACACATGCACCCATGCCGCACATGGCACCCGCGTGACCGCTTGAAATTCTATTTTGAGAACTACATAGTAATATTTCTTTCAGGGCATATGTATTAAGTATAGGTATGTAGGTATATGAGGAAGCACTCTATGTGCCTTGTTTTACTTTTACTTCCTACGGATATGAAAGTCCTTGTGGCTCAAGCAGCTGTCTCACCAAGACTTATTTATGGGGACTGTACGGTATAGGAGGGCGATAAGAAGCCTTACTATATGTTTCGTAGTGCTAATTTGTTGTCGACACGCAAGGAATGAGGAATAGGCCCATGCCATTGTTTCCTTTGCTTCAGTTACCCCAATTCATTGATCTGCGAATAAGATCAATAGCTAGGTACTGTACTCTAGTATATTGGTTTCTATATCTCTCCTCTCACTCAGCTCACTAAAGCCCATAATTCGTCACCACATTCTTCCCAAACTTGTATGAACGCCAAATAAATTCCATATCCTGCAGCATAAGTACAACAATATATACAAATTCAAGGTATGAACCAAACCTTTTCTTAGTATATATAATTAAAACCATTAATCTTAGCATTGAATACCTTAGTATCGGATAAGACACATTCATCATGGAGGCAGCTGGCCTCCCATCGGAGTGGTCAGCCTGACTGGACAATTAGCCAAGGCCGCAATGGACAGCTACAAGATCTTCGATGAGATGAATGATGTTGGATCCACCTACGATACTCTCCTGCATGACCTCCGTACTCAGGGACTTCTTCTAAGGGGATGGGAACAATCTTGGGGGTTCGGGAGTGACTCAAATTATCAGCGACTTGATCCCGAAGACTTCAGGTACCGATATGCTACTGCGAGTTTGGTAAGAATAGTTGCAGTATTTGCCAGCATTGATAAACTGCAAGCGAAGTATAGAATTGTGGTGAAGAAGGAGTCGATTGTTGTGGAAGCTAGAGGAGGAAAACATAAAGGACGATTGCGAGATCGATTGTCGATATCAATACCACTTAGGTTCCGGCCAAAATCTCCCAGTCCAAGCACAACTACGGCTGAGATAGCAATTGCCGGGTTTTTTTTTTTTTTTGGACTCAGTACTCGTATGCACAACCTTAGGGGCCGTATGACGACACACCGGAAACCCGGGTGGATTCAAGGGACAGTCAAGTTAATCTGACGCCCTGTGCAAGCTAAATATAACATCAAAACGACGCAATCGCCGGCGTGTCTAGCGACAACCTACACCTTTTAGAACATCCTCGAGCACTAGAAAATAAACGGACTCTTCCTGGACTTGAGGATGAGATCACGACAATGACCCCGGCAGTGGACCGTGTGCAAAATGCTTACCTATTTATCTCAAACTTCGCTGGGTTATTGCGGACAAGACAAAGCTAGAGAGCTACTGAGAGAATTAGCCGGTCTCAACGACGGGCTGTTCTGTCCCATTCAGCAATCATGGCGATTTGTCAATCGGTCGACCCATTGACAAATGGGGCGCTATTTACAGTTGGGGCGCCCCACTCAGCAATGGTGATGTTAGCGCGACCCATTCATCAATCGAGCCGTTAACGCCAACAAAATGCTGCAAAATCATTTGGTGGAACTGAATTGAGTTCTGCTGTTGGATATAAGCGATCTAATATCCCATATTGAGTTTGTAGTTGATAGCGGCCTGGATGTGGTTGAGCAAGAATGCGAGCATATAGTCTTGGATAATCTAGTGTACCTCGATCTTGTTGAGGAATATGTAAGGATACAATTGCATTAACCTCAAATGACTCAATTTAGAAGCGCTTATTATATCGATTTGCCATTTGCATATGTGAATGCTGAATGGAACTACCAACAGAGGCTTCCATTTCCATTAACATTATGGTTGAAGAGGAAGTCTCTAAGAGACTTGGATCAATTGGAATAGTTGGCTTTGGTTGAACTTCTGTACTAGATGCCTATATATTATGTATTAGTTAAATATTTATAATAAAACTTTATAGAATCCTTACTGTAATAGGAGTTTCATCAAAGATATTAATTCCAGAAAAATCATGAATAAAAAAATTATTATCTTCAACTGGTGTTTGAGCCTCTAGAGCAACTTAATTAACTTCATCCAAATGTTCATCCTCAACTTGATTAATATGTAATTCTGGGTGACTTGGTACTCTATCTTCCCATCGTAGTTTGCGACCAAAAAATATCTCATATGGCATTTTGCCTCCTAAGGATATATGACTTTGTCAGTTCATTCCTAGTATTATTATGGTAAGATATTTTTTTTTCTTAAAATATAAAATGAGACTTGATTAATTCATACCTAATACAACATCTGGTAAGGCATCACTCCAACTTTAATTTATATAGTCTTCTAACCAGCAGTGCAATTTTGTTTTCATAACACCATTTGCTTGTTCAACTAAGCCTTGAGTTTGAGGATGCCGAGGTCGTCCATTGATAATTTTGATGCCATACTGCTGTAGTAGAATCAAAAGTGTACCTTTGAATTCTTTTGCATTATTACATTGAATAATCTTCAGTACTTCTATAATTCCTATCAAATGAGTAATACATTTAGCAACTCCCGAAGCTGTTTTATCTGGAAGTGCATATAAAAATAAGTATTTGCTAAAATGATCCTTAATATGTAGAATCCAATAATTATTACCATGTGGAGTTGCTCGCATATCAACTAAATCCACCTATACTCTTTCTAGAGTATAGCTAGAATTGATAGGTTCTAGTAGTGCTCGGGTTTGTGATGGTCGATTTTATAAGCATATTAAACAATGCTTTAATAATCGAGAAATGCCATAATAATGCTGCTTAATAAGATGAAATGTTTTAGTATAACCAGCATGCTGACATCGTTGATGTGAATCAATAATTGCTTCACATACTCTCTCTAAGAGAATAACTTCTCTATTTAAAATTAGTTTCAGATTCTCTCAATTATAAATAAGTATTAAGATTAACAAACCGCTGTGGATAGTTTCCAGTTGCTTTCCGATAAATGCGACCATTTACCAGCTCATAGAACGATAGTGCATCACACTTTTGATTTGACCACCTTTGTTCAGCTTCTTTATTATTTTTCAGATCTGAAGGTACTTTTGAATCTGGAAAAGTTAAGAAGCATTTGATTCAATTTTTCCTCATCAAATCGTTGATTATCTATTGATTGTAGCCAGGTAGTAAAGCTACTGCATATTAAATCGGGAATTATAGAGCCTGCCGACATTGTGAGTATGTAGTATATAGGTCAAAGAGAGTAATAGTACTTAGTAGGTAACATATATCATTATACATAACTATGCTAGAGATGTTACTTCTTTATATATTTTTCTATTGAGATAGTGTTTCAATATCTAGTTACAGTAATTTCCTTAATTAGATATTATGTTAACTATTTGTAGACTAATTACCGAATGATATACCTACCCTATTCACTAATTGCCATGATTGCCGAATAGTATGCCTGCCCTATTCACCAATTGCCATGATTGCCGAATGGTATGCCTGCCCTATTCACCAATTACCATGATTGCCGAATGGTATGCCTGTCCTATTCACCAATTGCCATGATTGCCGAATGGTATACCTGCCCTATTCACCAATTGCCATAATTGCTGAAATGTATAGCTGCCCGTTTATCAATCAAGTTCAAGCTTCCGAGCAATTCATATAAGCCTGTTCTAATAGCTCATATAAGCTATTTCCGAGCAATTCAGCTGCTTCCCAGTAATTATAAAAGCCTATTCCAATAGCTCGTATAAGCTACTTCCGAGCAATTCATAAAAGCCTATTCTAATGGCTCATATAAGCTGCTTCCGAGCAATTCATATAAGGCTATTCTAATAGCTCATATAAGCTGCTTCCGAGCAATTCATAAAAGCCTGTTCCAATAGCTGCTTCTGAGCAATTCATATAAGCTGCTTCCGAGCAATTCATATAAGCCTATTCTAGTAGCTCATATAAGCTGCTTCCGAGCAATTTAGCTGATTCCGAGCAATTCATATAAGCTCATTCCCAATAGCTTGCATAAGCTACTTCTGAGCAATTCATATAAGCCTATTCTAATGGCTCATATAAGCTGCTTCCGAGCAATTCAGCTGATTCCGAGCAATTTATATAAGCTCATTCCCAATAGCTTGCATAAGCTACTTCTGAGCAATTCATATAAGCCTGTTCTAATGGCTCATATAGGCTGCTTCTACTGATTCCGAGCAATTCAGCTAATTCCGAGCAATTTATATAAGCTCATTCCTAATAGCTCATATAAGCTACTTCCGAGCAATTCATATAAGCCTATTCTAATGGCTTATCTAGAGCAATTCAGCTCATTCCGAGCAATTCAACTAATTCCGAGCAATTTATATAAACTCATTCCTGATAGCTCATGTAAGCTACTTCCGAGCAATTCATATAAGCCTGTTCCAATGGCTTATATAGGCTGCTTCCAAGCAATTTATATAATCCTATTCCAATATAGTTCATATAGGCTGATTCCGAGCAATTCATATAAGCTTATTCCTAATAGCTTGTATAAACTACTTCCGAACAATTTATATTCCTAATAGATCGCATAAGTTGATTACCAAAAGCTCATATAAGCCTCTTCCCAATGGCTCATATAAGCCTGCCATTTTTTTTTTTTTGTAAATCAGTACTTGCATTGAAGCTTCTCGCTTATGGCGAGGTAGTGTATCCCCAAGTTAAGCCTGGCGGGATTATTCAACCACTGGGCCGCTCCCTGCCCCGTATCTACGTACATGACCAGATACCCTCAAAATCTAGCTACTACAACCCCGCTATCACCGCCCCAATCACCCCCTGACTGCTTCCGCCAGCTTTTTACACCACTTCGGGTCCTCCCATATCTGCTCTCATTCTTGTCCTTTACTATCCGCTACCCTAGGACAGCTCAGTAGGTGTGCAGCATAATACTGACTATAGTTGCTGATATTTAGTTTTAATAGAAAAAATCAGAAAAATAACTTCTATTTAAAAGGCAAAACGAGTTGCCCCAGTCCACTACTCCGAGTGCCATCACACTACTTCTTAGGTCACCCTCGTTGTAGACTTGTGGTTTGGTGGAGATATAGTGAACTGGAGCATTAAGGAATGGATACCCGACAACCCTGCTCCCTTATTCTTTCCAATGATATTAAGGCAATTAACTTCTTGCCTCCACTGGGATTCGAACTTGGGCCCTCAATAAGTAACCATGACCGTAAAGTAAAGTACTTACCACTGCGCCATGCCTACCGTCAGTTCATGCCAAATTATGCAGAATCGGCATATATTATGCAGTTGCATGTACCCAAAAACGCTAAATTATGCAGTTGAACGATTTCGCAGCATTTTGTTGGCGCTAACGGCTCGATTGATGAATGGGTCGCGCTAACATCACTATTGCTGAGTGGGGCGCCCCAACTGTAAATAGCGCCCCATTTGTCAATGGGTCGACCGATTGACAAATCGCCATGATTGCTGAATGGGACAGAACATACCTTGGCATCTGGAATATCCAAGTTTCTCTTGCTCAGTATTCATACTCGGAGATGTGGAAGGATTCGAGGCTGAGTTCGCTAAGTATGTTTGGGTGCAGAGGGATTCCACATAGATTGAGATTTATAAAAGCAATAGAAGGAAGCTGTTGAGAAGCCTTCAGAGCAGCTAACCAATGGAGTTAACTCTCAAGATGAGCATGGCAAAGTGGTGTCAGCTCTGTCTGACACCTCATCCAATGCACCGGAGCTGCCGGAATTTCATACACCCCAATCTCAGGCTTGGAAGAAAATAAAGAGAGATAAATTTGGAATGAACTTTATGCGAATAGAGGAAAATTTCCGCTGGCGGTCATTATCTGAACACTTTGTCACCTTTGTACTAAGCCTAATTTTTGAGTTGAAAGCAGACGGAAATGGTCTTGAGATTAATTTCTTAGTGAATGTAATCAAATACTTGGTCGAATCTGGAGTCTTCAGTCCAACGATGCTGAGGGTCACCGAGAGGCAGCTAAAGGAGGATAGGTTTAAAGCCAATTAAAAGGATGGACTGACAGCGGCCTAGTCTCATGAGTGGTAGAGTATGACACACCTCTCACCCACCTGGCATGGTTCCTGCGAGAAACTTGGGATATGGAGATTGGGGAGGTAATTACAGCCATTAAGGTTGTATTAGGAATAATCAGTGGCAGTCAACAAGCATTCCTCTCCAATTCTGCACTTGATGAAGATGATGAGGCATGCCTTCAGCACTTAACCTACGAAGCTGAGATTGCCCTTGAACGAGCTAGTGAGGTACTGGAAGATACCGCTGTACTGGAGGAGGTTTAAGGTTAAGCATGAGGAGACTCAATAAATTCCCATCTGAGCTGTAGTAAGAGGATTCAAGGCTGGATTGGAAGGAGATGAACTAATGGGGTTGATCAGCGATGAGAAGGCCATCTTTGGCAAACAAGGAACCTTTGAAGCAGCTGACCACGAAATATTGGCATCACGAGACTTGCTACCATGACTGCCAAATTGGGTACTTAAGTGGCAATTAATTAAATCTGATTTTAATTTATGAGCTTACAATATTATTAGTATCTTTGTCTAGGCAAACTTGGCACCCGGTAATCATGTTTTGGCTCATAACCTAGAAGGTTGATCTTGTTATTCGTACATATGATCGTGAACAATAGAAAAGAATAAAAGGTAGATCCGAAGATTTTAACCTTACGGATCCACTAGTCTCGTCTAAAGAATCTAATGCTCAAATAGGTAGTGTTGTCACATGTCCTTTCATAGTCTGGTTGGCAGCCCCTCCTCGGAGGGGCTTGTGCCAACCAGACTAGTCCTTTCACCTCCCCCCAACACTACGAAACTATATTTATCATTAGTTGGCTAGCACTAGCCTCTCCAAAGGAGAATTTATCCTATGATTATAACAGGAAAAAATGATTTCAAGCAAAGAAAAGAGAGCGAAGCAAAAAATTAGGCTAACTAAGAACTCGACTATCCCCAAGCACTCACTATACATATCTCTTTGATTTGTAGATCTGTGCATTGATGTGTGCGAAGAAGTTCAAAAATGCGGGGGTCACGACTGCCAGTCACTTGGTAGAACATGCTGCTAACCCACAATCTCCCAACTATTTTATCCGCATTCCTACTGTAGCTCCTATTGATTCTGCGTCCTCTAAGAGCTATCCCTGGCTTGGTGAGACACCTACCACTCTTCACAAATGGTATTGTTCAGATTGTGTAAGAACAATGGAATTACTAACCCCCTGTGCAATTCAATTCATGCAAGAGTGGTGGGTCTCATTAGGCCAAGGAATAGGCTCATCTCTACGGAGTACTGTGCACTTGATATACTCATGAGAACGTTTTCATCCTAAAACATCTTTTATCCGTAAGTGCTCGTACCCACGAGCTCACCAAAAAAAGTCCCTGACTTGCTGAAGGCCTAGGGCTTCCGAATTGAAAATAGGCTTAGACAGTGCGCAAGAGTATGTCTATCATGTTACTTTACTCTGTACCGGTAGGTACTACGGAAAAGAAGAATCTCAGCATTCCTAACAGTTTGACTCGCCGCTGGGTGAACTAAATTGGGCTCAGCTAAAGGTTCTCTATAGGTATTATAGTACGGCGTGTTGCAACCTCAATAAGTGGTTAGAAATACTCGAACACCAACATATATATCCCAGCCGCTCTTCCACAACCTTCTTTTCCCTTGCCTCAAAGATTAGTACTACTCAGCCTCTTTCTATCCCCGTTCTTCACCCAACATTATTGCCAAGCCAACCCATTGTGGCAGCCTCCGGCCCCGTTGGTACGTGCTTCTCCTCTTCCAGTTCCATCCCTCCTAGGTTCCCTTCCACCTCCATCTCCACCGGCAGTGTCTTTACTGGCCTCGGAAAGGGAAACGTTAGAAAGCCAGAAGGGATGGTGCAAAAAGGGTGGCTGGAGAGGCGTGTCTCCGAAGTGGAGTGTTTAATTACAGAAGTGGAAGGGTTGGAGGAGGAAGCAACGAAGGGAGAATAATGATTATTGATTTGCGAGAGAAAGAAGTGACCCAGCAGCTTTAGCATGCTTTCAATTACAATAAACGACTGGTGTAGGGCTTACGGAGAAATTGAAGGAATAGGCGCTAGCAGGTTTTTTAATGATACGCCAACATTTGCAGTGGTCACTAATACGGTAGACAAATGCGGAGAAGGAAAGGGGAATTGAGGTTTCTAAGGAAGGTAGTGGAGAAGAAGCAAGAGCAGGAGGAAGGGTATAGTCATCTAAAGACAAGATACTGGTGGACGCAGCACTCGCCAATGCCGAACAAAACGGCGGAAGATATAAAGCTGGCAGACTGGTCGCTACAGGTTGAGGGCGTGATCTCAGTTACCCCTCAAGCCAGTTCCAAAAAGTTATCCAACAAAACCGGTAGCAAAGGCAGCCCCTGTTGCCAAACACAAGCGATAGTGGTGCACGGAATCCCTTCTGTCGATGATCGCGCAGGATACAAAATATACAAGCTTTGAGGTGTTGGAAGCATGCCGGCTCTTGAGGTAAATTGAAGGATGGAGAATTCCGGAAGACGACCAGCTCGGTAGTTAAACCTAACCTCGCCGGATCTGTAGAGCTGGGAGCTCTAAGTAAAGGGCTTCTGGTGGAGCATATGATTTCAATGGAAGACGAAGACGAAGATGATAGGTTGTCACCTTTATTCTCGGGTCATCTAGAGCTTAGCTAGTGTTGCGGATATCCTGCACTATATACGGTGAATAACTCACTAGTATCAGGTGGGAAGTCCCCCAAGGAGATTCAATATTGACTATAAAAAAGCCATACATTCTCCAATGGTATTGGTGGTCGGAGAGCTATATCGTTTGATATGTTATCTTGAGTGGTTACTGATGTAATAGACGTTTTTTTGAAACAACTAAAGGCAAGATTTATAGTCTCTGGGAACAGTGCTAGTGAAGATGACAACTTCTATACTGTTAAACACCCAAGCGCCGATAACCATCTGGCTCTTTATTTGTCGATATCTCCTTAACAAATACCCCCAGTAGATGCATGTTTCTATACTTCATTTGCACATATGCAATTAGGGAAAATCTGCTCTCCGTCACTAGCAGGGGCGGAGCACCTATTGGAAAGTAGGGCTTCACCTTCAAGTTCGGTCATGCCATTTGTCAAAGTCACGTGCATAAAGTAAGTGCTTTTCCGCCTCGGATTCCTAGAAAAATCTTCTTACGCTGTGTCCAAACTAAGCCCTGAGTATTCGCAGTGGTATATTCCTTGCAGCGTTACAGTGTTCTGCATAACGCTAGTTAACCCAACATGTATTGGAATGGATTCCAAACAAAAGCTGGGCTCTACTATACTAATTACAGTTTTAAATACAGCAAGCAATGACATGGCCTTTTTATATATATTGACAATAGAATCCTGTTTAAGAACAGAATAAAGTATTTAAGCAAACATCTATCATTCCGGTATTATGCATGGTAAGCGCCCATGTGAGGGGTGGCGGCACTCTTACATAGTTTTCAGGACGTTCTTCAGATATCATTGGGTTACCACTAGGAGAATTGTCTCAGGACTCAGTCTTGAGAATATCGTTATTACATAGTAGGAGGAGCTTAAAACTGTGGACAAATTCCAGTGCTGGCAACTGGCGGCAATGGACGCTAAAGGCCATACACCTGCACCTGCACGTGGTAGAGCTGAATCGCAGAAATTGAAATCCTTGCCCCCTTTGTTTCCCTGAGACATCGAGATCTACCTAGTCTGAACAATCTCATTATGCAACGATCCGTTGTTCGGTTAGGAGAAAAAGCAAACATACAACCCCACAAACAAATTAGCGAGCCTCGTTCTCGCCAGATGATGGCGCATTAAATGATCCAGAATCAGGTTCATCGACTACTGTACAACATCTCATTAGTGTCATAAAGCTCCGGTCATGTTTTGCACTTACACCTTCCTTCCCTAGTTACACTCCAACATCGATACACAGTGCCACTCCACTCCCACGCTGGTATACACCATACCGCTGGCTTCTTCTTCTCGCATACTAGCGTTATGTGTAGGTATATCCTCCCTAGCTTTCTCAAAGGTGATTCGGTCTAATTCAGGCATATCGGTATTTATCAAAGGAGAGGCAACCAAAATGTTGGAGAACATACACCCGAAGGTCTGGGAAACTGCACTCCTCCGCGGGAGTATCCCCAGTGCTGCCTTCCAAGGGGCCGTGAGAGCCGCCCTGCTAAAGGGATGTCAACCCTATACTACAATCTACAATCTGCGGAAGGGACCATCCCACGGATCACGTCAGGATGGAATATAAATCACGAAACTCCATTTCCACAGATTCCGTATTTGCCATCATTCATGCTGCGAACGGTCAGGGAAACAAAGCGTTAACTAACACATGGAAAGCCTGCAGGCTGTTACGATCAATAACAGCATCACGAAGGACAATATTCCGAACGATTTGGAGATCCTCTGGACTCAGATGCGCACAACGGGAAATATCAAAAGGGGTGAACCATCCACACTGAGCAGCAGACGCCCAGATAGCAGCCGAGCTACGAGTCTTATACTACACTCACAGTTATTATCGACATTCCTCAATACTACAATCTGTGTAGCGCTCGATATAAGCGGGAATTAGCACCTGGTATATCACTCTCGAGTGTCACTAATAGGGCAGTGTCCAGTTAAGCGGCGACTAAACCCATCGATATGGAGATGGTCCGACTCCCTAAGCGGGGAATTTCGTTAGGTCCACTTCCAATATCCTGGGACAAAACTCCGACAGCTACAAATTTCTGCCATCTTCATACCATTGTTTTGAAAGCCATCCTCATCAATGAACACACCACGGCATCGGGATATTCATGAATTAGCGTGGTGCATGTCAGTATCAGTGACTACTCCGCTAGCGATGTTAAATTCTCCTGATGGTGCCACAAGCCGAAGTCCATAATGTTATCTTGCTACGACCAACACTGATACACTATGCTAACTCGGTTGCAGTTGGGGAAGGGCGAACGTTCCACCCTACTGATTATTTCGGGAATGGGGGACGCATTATAAGGTGACCTTGGTGATGGTGCAGGCATTGGATCATGATGGAAGAAAGTGGGAGAAGTAAGAGGTCTTTCATTTCTATAACACTCCCACCAATGGTTGTGAGCTGACATACCTCATTCAGAGCAGCGGCGGCGATCTCTTATGTGTCCGGAGTGGTGTGAGAAGCTGGCGGGGGCAGTCAGGGGGTGGTTTCATATGTTATCGGTTGGGGGTTGCAGGACGTGGCTATGGTGATTAGATTTGGGGGGTATCTGGTCGTGTACGTAGATACGGGGCAGGGAGCGGCCCAGTGGTTGGATAATCCCGTCAGGCTTAACCTAGGGATGCGCTACCTCGCCATAAGCGAGATGCTTCAATGCGAGTACTGATTTACCAAAAAAAAAAAAAGATCTCTTATGTGCCCTCAGCATTTTATGCAAGTCCCTTGTGTGAGTGGGAAGGCAATAGTGTGTCTTTTAGAGGGTCTAGTGGTACAAGGTGCTAGTGGTAGCATGCGAGGAAGGTACTTGATAAGGCTGAGAAGGGTGCGCGGAGCTAGGGTGGGAATGTCTCCATCTGAGATTAAGTAATTAAATGCTTCCCTCGCTACATATAATGTACACTTGTCTATATAATACCCAGCTGTCAGAAATCAAAGCACATTTATCTTAGAAAGTTCAGAGCTTGCTCATGTCCAATGCCTACCAGTAGTAGTTCCAGCGTCAACTTGAGCCGAGATTGCACAACTTATCTGCGGGGACCCTAGGTTGGTATTGCGGAACCTCACTACAGATTACCTCTGATATATTTCATTCAGTGGTGAATAGGCACAGAGGATATAAATACACGCTTGGTATAAGAATATTCTTTGGCAGGGGAGATAATAAATATTCTTGTATTAAATACATGTATATGATTGTCACAATGGGGGTCTGTGATAGGCGACTGCTTATGGATAAACCTGCCTATTACAATTTTAATTACTTAGATTAGCTCAAGTATAAGCGAGAAATAGGGCATCTTCAGAATGACAGAATGACAGAACATTTTGATAATATCTCCCAAGAAGTCCATACTTATATATAGAATCTTAGGAGGCAATCCCAAACTGCTGGTTTTACGAGTTCGTATGTTTTTTTTTACAGTATACAAGTAGGAAAATCTGAGGCAATGAAATACCAAAATATTCTACCTAAATATTCTGATGTATGAGGGCGGGCAGATCATATTCTGTTATCAGATTGTACTCTTGTTTCAAGAATGTCCTGTATCTCAAAAGTGACTGTCAATGAGAGGAAGAAATTGCTTTGAGAAATAATTACAGATTGTCCGCTTCTCTAAGAGGTCACGTCCACCTTGGATAGCTAGTGAGGGATATGATAAGCTATCAGTAGTCTAGTGGATTCAAAGGTTGAAGAAGTCAATTTGCCGCCTATGCTATAAGCAAATAAACAATCCAAATTAAACCTAAGCTCAGAGTAATGGCGGTTCTAGTTGAAGCCCTGGAAGAGAAATATTATGTCCATTGACTAGTAGAAATACAATCATGCAGCAACAGTGAATTCTCCAATTACTTCAACATTATGCGGTTCAAACAAATTACCCACTACCTTTTGAGCACGAGTAATTATATATAAGAAAAAAAGACCAGGACTATAGGAATCTGATGGATAACTTGTGAAATGACCGAGAACAAGTGCCCCTTCAAAACAAAATCTGAAATAACTAAGTGGTTCAACTAAGCTATGTTCTCCAATTGCCCGGTTGGTTTTGCCCGCACGGACGGAGACAACCAAAAGGTATTTTTTTGACTATATTGCCTATTTTATTGACAGGATAAAGCCCCCAGAGGCATCCAAGTATCAAACTAGGTGCTTTATTGCTTTAGTTATTAGGGATATTGGGCACATATAAGCGTGTCTGGAGGCCTTGAGCCTGTTCGATTTGCCCAACTCTTTCGTGGAGGTAGATAAGGCAACGGATTGTAGTTTGTGTGCTTGGGTGGTCTACCCCTAATGCCTTCTGTTTCCCAGCAAATGCCCGCCCATACCACTCTAGCGCTTTATCATATTGTCCTTGTTCCGAGAATACTGATGCCATCGAATGGACTGTGGTAAGAGTGTCTGGGTGGTCTACCCCTAATGCCTTCTCCTCCCCAGCTAATACCCGCCCATACCACTCTAGCGCTTTGTCGTACTGTCCTTGTTTCGAGAATACTAATGCCATCGAATGGACTGTGGCAAGAGTGTCTGGGTGGTCTACCCCTAATGCCTTCTCCCTCCCAGCTAATACCCGCCCATACCACTCTAGCGCTTTGTCGTACTGTCCTTGTTCCGAGAATACTGATGCCATCTCATGGACTGTGGTAAGAGTGTCTGGGTGGTCTACCCCTAATGCCTTCTCCCTCCCAGCTAATACCCGCCCATACCACTCTAGTGCTTTGTCGTACTGTCCTTGTTCTGAAAACACTGATGCCATCGAATGGACTGTGGTAAGAGTTCGTGGATGGTCTACCCCTAATGCCTTCTCCTCCCCAGCTAATACCCGCCTATACCACTCTAGCGCTTTGTCGTACTGTCCTTGTTCCGAGAATACTGATGCCATCTGATGGACTGTGGTAAGAGTGTCTGGGTGGTCTACCCCTAATGCCTTCTCAAAACCAGCTAATACTCGCCCATACCACTCTAACGCTTTGTCGTACTGTCCTTGTTCCAAGAATACTGATGCCATCTCATGGACTGTGGTAAGAGTGCTTGGGTGGTCTACCCTTAATGCCTTCTCCCTCCCAGCTAATACCCGCCCATACCACTCTAGCGCTTTGTCGTACTGTCCTTGTTCCGAGAATACTGATGCCATCTCATGGACTGTGGTAAGAGTGCTTGGATGGTCTACCCCTAATGCCTTCTCAGAACCAGCTAATACCCGCCCATACCACTCTAGTGCTTTATCATATTGTCCTTGTTTCGAGAATACTGATGCCATCGAATGGATTGTGGTAAGAGTGTCTGGGTGGTCTACCCCTAATGCCTTCTCCCTCCCAGCTAATACCCGCCCATACCACTCTAGCGCTTTGTCGTACTGTCCTTGTTCCCAGAATACTAATGCCATCGAATGGACTGTGGTAAGAGTGTCTGGGTGGTCTACCCCTAATGCCTTCTCCTCCCCAGCTAATACCCGCCCATACCACTCTAGCGCTTTGTCGTACTGTCCTTGTTTCGAGAATACTAATGCCATCGAATGGACTGTGGTAAGAGTGTCTGGGTGGTCTACCCCTAATGCCTTCTCCTCCCCAGCTAATACCCGCCCAAACCACTCTAGCGCTTTGCCGTACTGTCCTTGTTCTGAAAACACTGATGCCATCTGATGGACTGTGGTAAGAGTTTGTGGATGGTCTACCCCTAATGCCTTCTCAAAACCAGCTAATACCCGCTCATACCACTCTAGCGCTTTGTCGTACTGTCCTTGTTCCGAGAATACTAATGCCATCGAATGGACTGTGGTAAGAGTGCTTGGGTGGTCTACCCCTAATGCCTTCTCCCTCCCAGCTAATACCCGCCCATACCACTCTAGCGCTTTGTCGTACTGTCCTTGTTCTGAGAATACAAATGCTATCTGATGGACCGTGGTGAGAGTGCTTGGGTTGTCTACCCCCAACTCTTTCTCTCTCCTATCCCATACTCGCATATACCATTCCATTGCCTTACTATACCATCCATGCCTCAAGTAGAACTCACCTAAGCCATTTGCTTCATCTTGCATTTCAATGTTACTCTCTGCTAAATATTGCGGCATATATCTTGTCACTGCATCGATATGTGGCATGAGCTGCCGCTCAAATATCCAGTCCTCCGTGCACCGTTCAGCGAAACCGCCGACTATTGATGCAACGATTCCAAAGGCTTCAGTTGCTATATTGATCTCCTTTTGAGGTTTAGGCTTGAGCCGAAGTCTAGCCCAAGAATGTACTAAAGGGTGGATACTGAAAGTATCGTCCCTGCTACCTCGCTTCACAAGGGAGTATGAAAACAAGGTTGTAATCGAGTCTTCATCTATATCAAGGCGATTAACATTAGCAAGGTCTTCAAAACTATAATCAAATGTGCGATGCAGACCAAATCAGTGCAGTCCCTCTCATATGCTAGATAACTGAAATAGAAGCACAGATTAAATAAAAGAAACATTCATACCGTCTGCTTCCAACTTCAGACCATGCCGTAGTAGCACTTCCGGGATGTCTTCATGATCAAAGAACCCACATACTAATAGTAGCTCCGCCGCCTTCGGATTTTTTTCCTGAATTGCCTTAAATGATATCTCCCATGTAGCAAACACTGATCTATCATGGGATCTCATTTTCCCTTGATTCAGCAAATTACTTGCATTGGCTTGATATTCTTTTAGATATCGGCTCAATGAGTACTGGGATATATGAATATATGCCCCAGCCTGACTCAAAGCAAGTGGAAGGTATCCTAACTCCTGTGCTATAGTATTGGCAGTGGTTTGCTCTAAGTGTGCATCATCAGCTTCTATCCTGCCGAAGGTAAATAGGATAAAGCACTATGTATATTACTTACCAGTAGGTAATAAATCCTCGTATTTACGAATTGCATATGCAATAAGGAGCAGCTGTATTGCCTCTGCAGGGTGCATTTGCTCCACTTCGAACCCCCTTCGACCATGCTGTATAATATCACGCCGCCTACTTGTGATGATCACCGTCCCATGATTGCATAATGGAAGATATTCCTCAATATCAACCAAATCGAGGTCATCAAGGTTGTCAAATACAAGGAGCCAATTTGTATTTTGGGGCATCGAAAACCATCGCTTAACTGCACGCACAACATGCTGTGCTTCTGACTCTGATGTGACCGTAAAGCATCCGGTGGAATCCAGTTTTCCGGCCATGCCCAACAGCCGAGCTATCTTTGCAATGTCCTCTGAGAGCTGTAGATGAAGCTCAATAATTTGCTGCAATATCTGCGTGAATCCGAGTATTGTTGTCTGAACGCTGGCGGCATTGACCCAGAAAACCGAGGAGTAGTCATGATAATACTGATGGACGTACTCCAATGCAAGCTGTGTTTTTCCCATACCTCCAAGACCATAAAGGACAATGATATTGAGCATATGTTTACCTTCATTTATCTCTTGCTTCAAGCGCTTGAGAAGGTATTCCCTCCCAACAAATTCACAATTCTTTCGAACATTCAGAAATAATGGCATATCAAACAGGAGTTTCAACGGTGAACCTTGGGGGGGAATAGCTGGAGGCGGTAAAGCTTGTGTGGGATTAGCCGGAGGCACTACAGTCCTTTCCGATTTTGGAAGCACCTGAAAAAGCCCATTATTGAGTTCTGTTAGTTTTGCCAGCAAGGCCCCTAGCTTGGGCTTATCTAAAACAACCCAGCGGAATTTGAGATAAAGAGGTAAGGATTTTTGTACTCGGTCTATTGCTTGGGCCATGGATGTGATTTCGTCCTCAAGTCCAGGAAGAATCTGTTTATTTTTGAGCACTCGAGGATTTTCTAAAAGGTGCAGGTCGTCGCTCGTCGCGCCAGAGATTGATGTCTGAGCCTTACTTGTGCTTGGACTGGGGGACTTTGACCGGAACCTAGCTGGAAGTGATACCGACAATCGATCCCGCAATCGTGCCTTCCTTTTTTCCCCTTCGAATTCCCCCTCCAGCTTTAACTCCTTCTTCACCAGAATTCCATACTTTGCTTTCAGCTCATCAACACTGGCAAATACTGCAACGATTCTTGCCAAACTTGCAGTTGCATATCTGTATCGGCAGTCTCCCAGGTCAAGTCGCTGATGATTGGTGCCACCCCCAAATCCCCAGGCTTCCTCCCATCTCTTGAGAAGAAGTCCCTGTGTGCGTAGCCCATGTAGGATTTCATCGTAGGTGGATCCAACATCATTCATCTCATCAAAAATCTTGTAGCAGTCCATAGCCACCTTTGCTAATTGTCCCGTAAGGCCAACAACTCCGATGGCAAGGCCAGCTGGCTCCATGATGAGAATACTAAGAATTCAATGTTAAGGTAAATGTTTATAATTATTTACATACCAAAATTATGATCCATACCTTGAATGTGTCTTTTGTATTTGTACTGCTGGATACAGAATTTATTTGTCGTTAATAACACTTCGATAGAGGGGTTTACAGGGAGAATGCGGAGTCCTTGCGGGGCTGCGGCTGAAGGCTCAGCTGGCAGAAAGTCTTGTTGCAACAGCCGCCTGGCGAGAAGATGCAGCGAAGAAGTATGTGAGCATAATTGCTCCTCAACCCCGAACAAAATTGAGAGTTGATGATGGATTTTCGGTAGTAGGCAAGGAGAAGCCGCCTGCTAACACCCCGTTCTTATGTACAATTGATGTTTATGCAGTATATATTGCTGAGATCAAGTCATAGAAGCAAGACTTTTTGGGGATTATACATAGTTGATACTATTATATCTTTTTCTTGCGATGTTATACTGCTACATAATAGAGGTAACGTTGTATTAATTCCCCTACACTCTGAAAATTATTATATATTTTTAATAGAGATAGCCTTCTATATTTAGCTTTCAGAATCAAGACGTTATTCCGCTGCACCAGGGAACTCCTTGGCCTTAAGTTATCTGCGAGCACTGACGGGAATCTGGTCATGACGAGTTATGGTTCTCTCGCCATATCATTTGATTGAGTACATTATAGGTGAATACTACTACCATATCAATGCGAATACCATATCAATGTGCACGTGTGAATATCACATCAACATGAATATTGAATACCATATCAGAATATATGAAGTCAACTAATATTCTTAGAAGTACCATAGCATTGTTTCTTCCAAATACGTGGCTTTCAGTGCGCGTTACCCCTTCCATCAATCCTCTTACGATAAGCTCTCAGACTCGGTTACAAATGAGCCTTTAATTACAATTATAGTAAAGCATTCAGAATGTGTACCGTACCGTAAGCTTGTAGTTCTAATCCGAATCAATATATGAAATTGTAGCGTGATCCGCCTGAATCGCTTCCGCTGGCAAAGGCGGCACAGGACCCTTGGAAAATTCCAATCATGCGGTTGGTAGGTATCCTGCACATTCGACCCTCTTGTCCCAGACATCAACAAATCAAATTAGAACAATCGCATTCATGCATGATCTGTCGTTCCAGGACTATGCCAATTGAAGCCCAGAATTTTCTGCGATAATAACAAGCAAATATATAACAATAGGGGTATTCAAACCTAGTTTTGAACGGTTTTTTTTTAATCGGGGTTCTTGCGCGGTTTTGACCGTTCTGGGTTTGAGTCCCTCATTTTGTAACCGCGCAAATGGCAGTTTAAACGCCCGATTAAAACGAAATCCGATTTGGGCGGGGTCAAGGTGCCAATCGTCTAGGCTGAATTGGGCTAGGTTCTAAATTATGGCCTAGCTCCCAATTTCAAGTTCGTTTAAGCGTTTCGTTCAAAAAAGGTCCTGAACGGCCGTTTAAACGCACTTTAAGCATGACCAACCTCACTTAAAATTTAGTACGCGCAAACCGCGCAACCACTTAAACGGTCGGAAAAAAAAATCGTTCAAGGAATGGTTTGAACGCCGTTCAAAATTAGGTTTGAATACCCCTAATGTAACCATCGCCCTGCACGATCGCAATGGTCTAGGCTCTCGTCATATTTTACACGGACATCCTCCTTACCTACCATCGGTATACCACTCCACTCCTCACATTCACAATACCATACCACTGACTTAGCTTACTTACTCTTCTCGCATACTAACTTTGTGGTTAGTGTGCGAGTATGCCTCCCGAGCTTCCTCGGAGGGAGTGATTTGGCCTAAACCACGCCAGTGCTTCCTTTCAAGGGGCTTGAGAGCCTCCTCCGCTAAAGGCAGGATATCAAGCATCTACCCCTATACCACAATCTACAATCTGTGGAAGGAACGTCCCCACAGATTGCGCCAGAATGGAAAGTTAAATCATGAAATTCCACTTACACAGATCATGCATTTATCATCATTCATGCTACGAAGGGTCAGGGAAACAATCCTATGCAATAGCCTGAACTAACTACACCATTTTAAGTGAGCTGACTCAATACATAGTCATAACTATTACTGATCAGCATTGGCAGTACAGTCAATACACCACGGAGAACAATGTTGTGAAGGAGATGAAGCCCCACGGACTCGAATGCGCAGCAGAGGAGAGGTATCCAAAGGGGTGAACCATCCCCACTGAGCTGCAGACGCCCAGGCAACAGCCAAGCTACAAAGATCCTGAAGTCTCATTGCACAAGAATTCTACACCCACAGTTATCATTGAGATTCCCCAATACCGTGAGGCGTATAGCACTCATGATCAGCATGAGCGGAAATTAGCACATAGTATATTCTCGAGTGTTACTAGTAAGGCAGAGTCCAGTTAACCAACGTCTAAACTCACACATCTGCAGGTGACCGATTTCCCTACCGACAGACAATGGGAAACTCGTTAGGTGCACTTACAATATCTCAGGACAAAAATCCGATAGCCACACATCCCTGTCATCACATTATTTGTCTTGGGGTTTCTCCACCCTCAACAACTAATCGCCACGGCATTGGGATATTTATGAATTGGCGTGGTGCAGGTCCGCATTAGCGACTATCTACTCCGCTAATGATATTAATTCTTCCTGAAATTCCTCCTGAGATGGTGCTTTGCCTACAGTTATTGTCTTGTTCCAGTCAGCACTCATACACTGTTCTAGCTGAAGAAGGGCGAACGTTCCACCCCCGGGAATTGTTTGGGAATGCGGGGCGCATAATAAGGTTTCCTGGTGAAGGTGCAGCCATAGGATCATGTTGGAATGAAGTGCAAGAAGTACAGGATCTTTCATTTCCGGTAACACTAACTACAAAGAATAGAGTGGAGAGTTGACACGGCTCGTTCTAGAGCAGCAGCGGCGATCTCTTATATCCTCTCGGCAGTTTATGCCGATCTCCTGTGCGAATGGGGAAGTGGTAGTGTCTCTTTAGTGGTACAGGTTATACAGGTAGTAGGTAAGGAGGGTAGCGGATAAAGCCGTAGGTCAAGATTTAGGTGTTGCTTGAATGTCTATATCTGACATTGCTTGCTCTCTCAAAGTTTCCCTCGCTATGTATCATATACACATCTCATATAATATAATTCCCCGCTATCAGAAATCAACGCACATTTATCTTGGAATAATTATAGAAGTCGCTCGTGCCCAATGCCTACCAGTATTAGTTCCAACGTCAACTTAAATCGTGATTGCACTACAGCCGGTCCCTAAGTTGTTAAAGCACAAGTAGTTGATCTACTTCAGAACCTCACTACGGTTACTACATATGACCTCAACAATATTTCACATTAATGGTGAATAGGCAAATATTTATATCGCAGGGCGGGCGGCGGAACCCCCCCTCTAAGATAAAACTGCTGCCTCTAAGTGAGGCAGATTTTATGTTAAAATTAATATATTAATTATTGAAGATAAAAACTGGCTCTGCGCACTCCGTACGGATTATAAGAGCATTCTCTAACGAGGAGGATGATATTCTGAAAATGATATCCATGTACATAATTGTTCTAATGGGCCCTGTGATATGTGTTAATAGATGAACCTATTCACCATCTTGGATTCCTAGATTAGGCTTACATCCGAATTCGGTGCTCCCATAGACCCTAGTCCGGCTACTGGAAAAGCCGGGTCATTACATGACTACAATGCTCAAGAGTAAGACGCGAGAATAGAAAATCTTTAGCTCCAACCTGGAATATCTTGCCAAAAAGACCATACTTAAATATAAGATCTCAGGAGATAGAGGCCAGACTACGAGTCTTGCGAGGAATTATTCTATCAAATATATTAGGACAGGAAGGTCATATACTGATAACAGATATATTCTCTTATTTTGGGAGTATACTGTACAATGAGACTCAGATCGAAGAGTGCCTGTCCCTGGAGGAAGCAATTGCTTCGATAAACGATTACAAAATGTCCTCTTTTCTAAGGAGCTTAATACTCCTGTGCCTCTTTCTTGAGAGACTGGTAAGGCATATGATAAGCCACCCGGTAGGTTCGAGGTAAAGTAAGTCTATTTTCCGCCTATGCTATGTATAAACAAACAAATCAACTCAAATCCAAATTTGGTACAAAGGGAATAGCAAGATAGGCTAAGTCTGTGCTTTTTGTACAAAAAAGAAGGCAACTACCAGGTAATCCTAGATCATGTCGCCAATTTTTTTGACACAACTATAACCCTCAGAGTAATCCGAAAATCATACCACGGTTTATGGCTTTATCTATTAGGAATTGTGGGCACATACAAACGTGTCCGGAGGCCTTGAGCCTGTTCAATTTGCCCAACTCTTTCATGAAGTTCGGTCAGGCGACGAATTGTGGTTTGTGTGTTTGGGTGGTTGGAACCTATGGATTTCTCATACCCAGCCAATGCTCGTCCATACCACTCTAGCGCTTTGTTATACTGTCCCTGACTCTCAAATATGAATGCCATCGAATAAAGCGTAGTATGGACGAAGGCTTGACGTTCAAGATGCATTGGAAAAGCAGAATCCAAAAGGCTGGGACAACTGAACGGGCTAGGCAACTCAAACTGGGGTATGAGTGCCAACAGCTGGAGAGCGGCATATACGGGGATAATAAGGGCAGTGGCGCTATAGGGGTCGGAGCTCGGGTGGAGGGGGCAAAAAGACTGGGAAGAGGAGTTTGAAAAGCTGCAATACCAGGCCCTCAAGAAGTGCGCCAATGCGACCCATAGATCGAGGCGCGAGCTAGTAAGCCAGATTGCGGGGGTGGAGAGCCCAAGAATGGTACTGGATGCGGCGCAGACTAGACTAATGGGGAAAATGATGAGAGATCCGAGGGCACTAGGAGACTTGTGGCAGGTAGAGACGGGTAGGAACCGGGAGGAGGGAAGAGCTTGGGATTATTTCGGGGAACCGTTTCCGCTGGGGGATGGGTTTACTTCGGTAATGACAGCTATTCAAAGCAAAGCCGGCATTCTGAAGGAAGAGGGCAATGAGGTGCTGAGCCTGGGGGGCTGCGTCCTACCGACGGAGATCCCAATAGTAGATCTAGGGCTAACCAAAGACTCGGCAGTCGACAGGTGGGTCGGGAAGATTGAGGAGGCGAAGGAGGACGCAGCGGTAGTCTACACGGATGGCAGCATGAGTGAGTAAGGGAGGGTGGGGGGGGATGGTGCTCGGAAGCGGGGACGAAGAAAGGTAGCGTTGGCTTGGGAAGAATATGCACGGTGTGGGATGGCGAGGACACCCTTGGATTGGAAGGTTCTGATCCTGACGGACTCGACGGCAGCGATCGCGGCACTTAGGAAAGCAGGGAAGAGGGGAATTGCAAGAACGGGGGACTTGCGGATGGCGGTGGCTAGTATCAAGGAGAGGCAAGAGAAGCTAGGAGCGGGGGCAGTAAGGCTAGGCTGGGTAAAAGCCCATGTAGGTATCCCCGGCAATGAGCGAGCGGACGTACTGGCGAAAGAGGGGGCGGAGAAACCTTACCCTGAAGAACCCCAAAACACGGAAAGGGGACTCAGACAGGAATGGAAGAGAATGCGAGAGGCGGAGAGAAAAGTGGCTGGGACCGGGGGGGGTAGAGTGGTTAGGTGGGGGAGGAAGGCAAGGCTTAACTACGTCCACTGCAGGACTGGGAAAGGGAATCTCCAATCCTGGCGTGCAAAGCTGGACGACACAGTCGATCCTACATGCCGGACATGTGGTAGACATGTGGAAACAGGCGGGCACGCAGCCTTGGTCTGTCCGCGTGGAGAGGAGATTGGAAGAAGGTGGAGCAATTGGGAGGAGATGGATGAGCGGAAGAAATGGGCAAAGAAGGTTAAGGACGGAGGGGAAGTATATATGGTTACGCCTGGGCACGAGCCGGCTCGACATTTCACAGTAAGGCTCGAGCCGGCTCGAGCTTTTTCACAAGCGAGGTAACAAAATAAATATACATGAACTAAATACAAAGGCCAATTCCTAATCATCCTCATCCAAACTTTCCACAGGAAACCCCGAAATATCACCATCTACACTAAGCTCTTGAAGCCGATCCAGCAGCTCCCGCTCTGCAGTCAATTCCTCCGGCGTAACCTCTGGGAAGCCCAACCAGTTTTTACTACACATCAATGCATTCATCATGTTCTCACTTAGGGAGCTTCGGCGCTTGGTGAGAATCTGACCGGCAATTGAAAACATTCGCTCTGAGGGAACGCTGGTTGCTGGTACTGCAAGAAAATCTCGGGCCATAAGTGATAAATGCGGAAACTTTGATGCATACGTTCGCCACCACTCAATTGGATCTACCTAAACAGCCAGTAAGTATTGGAACCAATTAATCAACGAATTAGAAAGCATACCTTTCGCCCTTCGACTGGCTCTTCTAGATATACCTCAATTTCCGATGGTGCATTAGATGACAATGTAGATGATTGAGAGCCGAAAACTGCAAGAATAAAATCATCGTCTAAGCTATCATTCTCAAAAGGATCTGGAGTGCTTGGACGGTCGGAATCAGAGGGGGTGGGTGCGTATTGATCATTGTAAGTCTGTACAAAGCTAGCGCGTGCATCGATAATCCACTCTTCACGCCATGACAGATTTCGAAAAGTCTGAAGCTTATATCGAGGGTCCAATATTGTCGCAATAGCTTGAGAAGATGTGGTTTGCGCATGATATCGATCTAGCTTAATCCATGCTTGTGTTATAGCTTGGAATAAGTCACTATCGGGATCCGTTTCTCGAAGCTCATCAACAAGCTGCTCTAGTCGTGATGCTAAAACTGCAAAATATGGTAGCTGAACTGAGAGAGTTGGATAGGAGCTACCGGATAAATGTTCTGTAGCTCTGACAAAAATATCCAGAATACTTCGTAACTGACTGAGCAAATTCCAATCATCATCTGATAACAAATATGAGCGGAGGAATTCTTCAAGTCTGTAGACTGCATGAACGGCAGGCCGAAGCTGAATTAGCCGATTAAGCATATCGTGTGTAGAATTCCAGCTAGAATTAAAATCAGTAAAAAACCCAATTAAGCGAGAGTTGAAGAGTATATACCGGACCAGCATGTCCAAAATCAGCTTTAATGGGGGTAACTTAGCAGCTAAACTTTGAGCTTCGAAGCTTTCCCATAATAAATTAGAGGATCGGATTTTCCGGATAATTTGTCTTGCACGCCAAAAGACTTTGGGAATCTGATCAATTGAACTTTGATCTTCTTCTAGCTGATTATCATTAGAGTCTGCTTCATTCGGTGTAATTCGTAAATGAGATAATAGCTCCTGAACTGCAAGATTGATAATATGAGCCATACAACGAATATGATGATCCTTTGCTTTGAAACCAGGTAAAGACTTCTCCAGAAGCTGCAACATCCTAGTATTAGTAGATGCATTGTCAGTAGTAACAGCTCGTATATGCTTAGTTAACTGAAAGCGCTGGAAAACACAAAGAGATACACGACTTAATGAATCTGCTGTATGTGAACCACGTAATCTTTCAAAACCCAATAATATAGAACGATATTCCCAATTCCTACCTTCTATATAATGACCAGTAATACCAAGAAAAGGAATCTGAGTTGAAGAAGACCAAGCATCTAAAGTAAAACTTATTTTTCCACCTTCTTCACAATGGTCGTGAAGACGTTTCAAAACTTGCTGAAATAAAGTGGTATATAAAGCTTGTATCTCACGAACTAAAGTACGCCTTGAAATCATGCGAACTTTGCTATTACAATATTGCAGCAATCTCTGAAAATTAGAATTTTCAACAAGTGCGAGTGGTGAATTAGAACTAATAATAAATGCTGCTAAATACTCTCGAAATACCTATATAAATCTTAGCATATATTCTATATAATACATTAGAAACAAATACCTTATTATCGAATTGTGATAATCCTCCACGGCTTGGTCCTTGTGCTGCAGCTGTAGCGAGTGCAAATGGTGTCGTTCCAACAGTAGCACTAGAGCTAGAAGAATCTAACTCGCGCAATTTGGCATCTTCTTCAGCTTGTTTTGTTGGAAGGCATGGGTGATGCTTGCGCAAATGTCGCAATTGTGTACTACTTGTTGTAAAATTTGAACGCACTCTCCATGGAGACCGATGACAATGTGTACAGTAGATGACATGATATCCTAGAATAAATATTAGCTATATAAATATTCCTCTCCCCTCCCGCACCTCATTGTCATATTCTGTATAGTATACCTGGATCATCTTCTACTGATTTTCGGATAAGTAGCTTGCGGGAATATATATAGTTATTAAATTGCCGTGATGCTTCACCCGAAACTATACGTGAATCTTGTAGTTCTTCATATCGACCGGCAAGTGAATTAATAAAATCTTGCACTGCGGGGGTAGGGCGTGATATCGACATTGTAGAACTTGAAGTTGCAAGTGCTGCAGGTTGCTGAAGAAGTACAGAAAATATATTTGAATTGGATGGGGGGAAGCCACTATATTCAGCGATATTACCCTTGCTCCCACACCTGGATATCTGCGGGTTTTGGCGGCCCGAAGGATCATCGGGCTCGAGCTTTTGGCTCGAGCCGGCTCGGCTCGTGCCCAGGCGTATATATGGTAGACCTGGTGGAGACGTTCTTCTCGAATCTTGACCTAGTTTGAGGGTTAACAGACTGTTAGAAAGGAAAACAGTATTCGGGGGACATTTTCCTTGGTTGGGTTTACCTACTTATAAAGGGTTCCATCAAAGCGTTGTCCCGGGCAACCCTTAAGCCCGCACAGAGAAGGAAAGAAATCCCCCACCTCATCTTGTTGTTCTTGCCAGCGTGATCGCAGTGGCTTCAGATGGCTGATCGCGGCGTTGAATTTAGACGCAACAAGGTGAAGGTAAGGGCTGTCTTCGCTCTGGCAGGGTCAGGGTGGAGGGAAGAAAAGGAGGATATGAAGATGCATCCCTGCCTCATCTTGTTGTTCTTGCCAGCGTGATCGCAGTGGCTTCAGTTGGCTGATCGCGGCGTTGAATTTAGACGCAACTAGATGAAGGTAAGGTGGGGTTGGGGTAGGTAGAGGGAAGCAAGAAAGGATGCGAAGGGAAGAAAGAAGTTGCGGGGTATTGTGGGCCAAGCCAATGGTTTTGTGGGCCAAGGTTGCCACGGCAGTCACTTAGGCTAGGAGCGTGGCGGGCTGATTTCGGTAGTATTGCTCTCGTTGTTCCGTGAGAGTACCAAACCTTTAAGGGGCGGAACGGGGCCGTCTCATAGCCTTAGGCTACAGACTTCAAAAAAAAAAAAAGAAAAAACCCTTTCATAGTGCACTTTACATTCATCTTGTTGCGTCTAAAATTCAAAGCCACGAACAGCCAACTGGAATCTAAGCGCCTAGCTGCCTCTATGGCCATTGTAAGGTTCCCTTATCCAAGAAGGAAATAGGGAGGATTACTTAGTATAGAAGTGGGATGGACAGGATCTTGTCGAGGGGCTTGTGCCAACCAGACTAGGATCTTGTATATATAGATATGGGGAGGCCTCGAGGGAAAGAGACCTCTCCAGGCAAGGACAGACTGAATAGATAACTCATAGCTCTTCCCACGCTTACACCATTCCCGTTAGTCACTACAATCTAAACTTTCGTGATAAGTCTTCTGAGTGACAATCCTCAACGATAGCTCGCCATTTCTTTTCCTTGGGTGTAACATATTCCCCTCTAAATTCCCCTCCCCTCCCCAAATTCCTGCCTGTTTGTTTATTATCCTTCTATGGACTCTATTTAAGAAAAACTCTGTTGGAGTGAGGTAAAGTTATCTTAAGAATGTTTCTACTACGAAATCAATTTAAAATCCTAGAGTTTCCTCTCTAATCCTTACAACCATAATCCTGCCTTTTTTCTCAGCAAACTATTTTGCAAATAATTAGGCAAGAATATAAATGAGAGAAATTGCCAAAGTTGAATTGGCTACACTCTCCACTCCTGGATCTGTCTGGCGTATACATGGCAGGCTTGCAACTGTGATAAATCTATATTAGGTTAATATTCATAATATAAGAACATAAATCAAAGCAAGGCTAGTTATGTATACAAGGCTCAAAAGTTGATTGATATTGAGGTAAATACATAGGATTAGGTACCTATATTTACAAGCCAGGCCACTAAGCAAGATTCTAAGGGAACGGCAGTAGGGGATCTCCTGGAAGCAGAGGAACCTGGGGTTGAGACAGCGGTGATAAGGCTAGTTAGGAAGAGCGAAGGAGGTAGTAGAAGAAGGAAGAATGAGGCTGAGTTTTGGGGGGCCTTTCCAGGAAATAACGGTCCCCCAAGTCGACCTTAGCCTGGGAAAAGAAGACCCAAAGGAAGCTTGGCGCAGAAGGATCTATGAAATTGGCGTAGACCACTCAATAGGTTTTACGGACAGAAGCATGAGCGAGGAGGGGGCGGTAGGGGCTGGCTAATGGACTCAGGAAGAAGGAAAGAGTCGAAGTGCAGGCCTCGGGAAAGTAGCAACCATCTGTGATGGAGAGACAAGTGGGTTCAATTTCTGCGGACGCTCTACACTACTGTACTCTTTTTTTTTCTTCTTTTTCCCGCTCAATAAACCCAGTTGTCATATCTACAGACAGGTTTAATGAAATATGGCTATATGTCGATTTGGTTTATACAACACTTCAAAAAGAGCTACTTCAATGCAATGGTACAGTGCGAGTTCAGAAATATGAGTGTCGGCTATGAAAATCATCCAAATCAGGCACTACTAGTATTGCGACAGAAGGCAAGATTATTAAACGGCAGAATAGCAGTATTCGTAATAAAAATCTATGCCATGTTCGAATCAAAGTCTCTCGGCCTGTGGGTGGTACAGCAGTTACAATTGATCCTACGCAGCATCAAATAGGTAATCCTCAATCAAGACATTCTATTTTCGATGATTGCCTTCTGAGGGAATTCACACCGCAGTCCCGATTTGGCCCCTACCTTTTTTTGGTACCCGAGCTAGTCCCACGTTGGTAGCATTAAATGGTGTGCGTGTGAAGAGGTATTTATACCCTATAAATGTACACGCTTGCTGAAGAAGCCCCAGCCGAAATAGTTCGTAGCATACGCACAGCTATACGAGCACACTTCTCAATACCGACTTCTCTGAAAAACCACGGATTGGGGCTATTTGAATCAAGAAAGGGCAAACAAACCCAAAGGAGGGTCAGAGTTCTTACACCAATTGTAGTCCCTATTTCCTATCTCATTTGTCCGTTTCGTCATGTATTTAATTCTCCCGCTATAAGCATATATTCGTTATAAGCATACCACTCTGGTCCCGACCGCATGCCTGTAAAGGGTATTTTCTGCACCATGATTTTCATCCCCTCAGAACCAAACCTCCCTACCGTTCCTCACTCATAGGTACACCTTAAGAAGTACTGTACATATGGCATACCTTGCGTTATGGAATCCCCTTTCACGTCCCAAATCCTAGCCCGACTGCGCCCCCTCTTTCCATCTATCTCTATGCCCTTGTCAGAACCCTTCCCTGCCTCCTCCTTTCTTGCTTCTGAACTATATTTTGTGAAACAAACCTGACTTCTACTAGCAGTTAGCTACTACTTTTTCTCTAATGCAGTTGATGAGCTCAACTGCAGCATGTATAGATATCAAAGTAAATAGAACTTTATTTTTATATAAGCAACTTCACTTGAATTGCAATCACCTTCTTTATTCCTCTAGCCTTAAATACTAGCTCATACCTTACTATTTTAATTATTTTAGTTCTTTACTACAAATATTATACCTATTCCTAATCTTTTATACTTTTACAAAAATATATATATATTGAATAAAAAGAAATAAGAAAATATTCTACTTGTAATCTACTATATATTTAGAGAGGTTTTACTATTACTTGTAACTAATTATTATATCTAGCAATGCTATTAATTGTTTAGTTACGAGTAATTATTTATATAATATATTTATTATTATAAATATAAACTATAAATTCATTTATTTAAGTATATATTAATAATTACTATAGCATCCGGACGTGTATTGGCCTCAACTGAGGTACGCAATCCGGCGAGAATCATCTGGACGTATCGTTTGGATAGCTAGATTAGTAATTGGGGCGGTGAACATCCCAATCCCCACTCTTGTCACCAATTCCCGTACTTTTCCCTTCATGAAATGGCTCCTATTATCCACATAAAAGGTGTAACCCAAACTCTGCTGGGTTATTTCCAATATAGCTAAGCTACAGAGGCTCCTGAACAAACTGACAGGTCTCAATGAAGGGCTTTTTCGAGTGCTTTCGACATGGGAAACTTTGAGCTCCCCGGCTAATCCACTCCGAAGTTTACCGCCTCCAGCGAATTCCTCCCAAAGTCCACCACTGAAATTCCTTGTCGATATTCCGTTATTTCTGAACATTCGAAAAAAATCGTGACTCCATTGGGAGAGAATACCTCCTCGAGAAATTGAAGCGAGAGATAGAAGATGTTGAATGTCATTGTACTTTATGGTACCGGAGGTATGGGAAAAACACAGCTAGCATTAGAGTACGTCTATCAATATTATCACAAATACTCTTCAACCTTTTGGGTCAATGCTGCTAGTGTTCAGACAACAATACTTGGGTACACTCAGATAATGAAGCAACTGATCCAGTGCCATGGGCGGCTTTCAGAGGACTATGCAGGTATAGGTCGGCTGTTGGACATGGCTGGAAAACTGGATTCCACTGGTTTATTCACGATTTCATTGGAGTCAGATGGACAACATGTGGATGCAGTGTTTTGCAGTGGAAGAAAATAAAAACTGGCTTCTTTGTATTCGATGATCTTGACTCGGTTGATATAGAGAAGTATCTCCCGCTATGCAATCATGGGACGGTGATCATTATAAGCCGACGACGTGAGAGCATACAACCAGGTCGGAGGGATTCGAGATACAATAAATGCACTCCGCAGAGGAATACGGCTGCTACATAGTGCATGTGCACTTCCGAAGTTCAAGGGTGTGGAGCCTACGGGTAAGGAACACCATAGCTTTATATATATTAATTATTCCTATAAGTGTGTAAACTGACGTGCATACGTCGAGCAAGTTGCTACATGCCTGTGAATTGCACGCATAAGCCCGATTCATTCCCATAGGTCAGATCTAGTATGTATGAGCACTCCAGATAAGCACAACTAGTATACGGAGTTAGGCTAAATCCCCGCGTATTTTCAAACCTAGGCCTAGCAAGGCAGGGCGGTAGAGATCCATAGCGTATACAAGGTTAGAAATCCACAGAAAGTTTGAAGCTCAAAGGTGGAAGGTCCCACCCAAAGTGTTGTCAGAATATCTAGATACGCACAAAGAAAATACTCAATAGCATCAGTACCATTCCCATATCTCTGTGGAGGCAATTTGCTGTTGTTGGGAAAAGGCATAACCGCGCTTGCAAGCTTGGAACAAACAGTAGAGCCCTTCCGGCTTGCAACGGAAATCTTCACCATGAGTTGGTAAATCTATCGAGATACAACTCCATGCTTTGCCGCCTATTCCATTCCTCTCTACAAGATTTTGTAGCTTCTCCGGATGAATTCATTTCCGAGTATGCCAATCTCACAATCGAAGAAGCAACCCACCTACAAACCAATCTCGATGCACTTCGAGCTGGTGACTTCGAGCCACACCCCATAATTACCAGAACCGAGGTCAAGCATGCATTAGAAGTTCATCAACTCTATGTTGTTCAGGCTACTCTGAGTACCGCAGCCCTTTAAGATACGGCATCACTTATGGATTCCATTACTGTGTTGACAAACTGGATGTCAAAGCTCAAAATCAAAGGCAAGTGGTAATCGCAACTTGAGAAGTGGCTTGGATAATGTCTTCCGGGTTTGTGGAGGCAGAGCTTTGGGGGGTTACATCATGTATCTAGTTAAGTATTGGTTGTTTTTGCCATTTCAGCCTATAACGCATAAACCTCCGTTACTGCATGAAAACTGTACTGACGGACGTCATGCAAGTAAGTCGGGTTCGACTGCACCCCCTAGGACGGACGCTCTCTCATAGATGAACGAACTTTATTTACTTAGGTACCAAGCAGAACCAACTCAACCAAGAGTACATAAAGATAAAGTATCAGAAAGTAAAAAGTAATTAAAGAAATTTTCCAGCAAATACCCAATTGATATTAAAGATACAAACATTACTCTTAAATTAGTTGGTTTAACTTGCGATAAATGCTCACAACAGTTTACCCAAAAAGTTTATATAAAAAGAAGAAGTGAAACATTAAATAATGTTGCAAGTTACAATTTTTAATAGAAATTGTACAAAAAGAATATTTTTTGTGGGGGGGAAGGGGAGGGGGGTGTAAAATCGGTAAGATAAAAAACAAAATTTCCCCATAGGCAGCCAATTGCTACAATACGCTTCTAGATCTAGGTATTCTTAACTTTATGATATTAACTACATATGCTTCTCTTCTTATTCCTGAATTCCCCTGCTGTAGTCACGGGATTTTATAATCTTACATATCAAGTTCGGAAGTACTAGCCCAATCTAGTAACCAACGTGTAGGCCTAGCCAGAATAGGCATGCCCATCGATATGTATGTAGTAACTGTGCACGTGCAAGGCTCCTGTTGGGACGATATCGGTAAAGATCCCCTCGCAGGAATATCTTATATCAAGCGTGTGCGATACCCTCTGTGCCTATTCAAAATCGATCGAAGTGACACTATATCTAACATCACACGTAGTGATCGATCAAGTACTGTGCCCTGACTACCCAGGGAAGGGCGCCTGAGTTTTTGGTAGTTATAGTGCACAAACCATAGTTAGCCTTTTCCTTTAAGACAAATGCGCTTTATTTTCTGGCAACAGGCGTAATATATCTAGTACGCAGCGAGCGCAAAATTGAGATAACAAAGGATGAGATGTGGAAATTCTAGCCAATGGACAAAGTTAACTCCGTGCCTGCTCTTCTTCATTATCTCCTTTCCACCTGGACCGCCATACCCCTAATAAATGCGATAAAGCCGGGCCCTCAACAGTGGGAAGTAACACCTTCCCCGTTTAAATAACTTGAAGATACCTGCTCTGCCTTTTGAGGGGATTAGGTTTTAGTGGTATGAGGTGTGGGACAACATACACACCTCTTGATGCATTTCCAACCCGTCTCTAAATATTTCAATGCATCCCATAACCTCACATTTTTCCCTTATATCTTCAAAATTCACTTTCAGCACAATACCTCCTGTCTAATCAGCTACCACCAATGCGGGTAGCTATTTTGTAGAGCCAGCAAGCCTAGTACAAACCAAGAGTTCAGAGGGTGGGCAAAGTAGGCGGCTTCCATTAGGTGGAGGGGGTAATTCCCAAGTGCTGTTTACCCCGTACCGCACGATGAGGAAATATTTGCGTGGTGGTATTCAAGGACTTCAGTGATCGCAGCGTAATCTGAAGGCAAGAGGGAACCTTGGGAGAAAATCCTCTTACTGAAGAGCTGTGCAACGGAGACCAGTTTAGTTCCCAGCTGGTAGTAGTTATCTGAAGGTGCTGCTGTCAACGTAGTCTTTCCTAATACAGATGCAGCTGTAAGTAAATGCTCTTCCCACTTGCGCGCCTCCCTCATTGTATAAGGGTTTAAGATCCTACGCCTGCACCTTTTCCAGGTCCAACTTTTTTTTTTTTTTTTTTTTTTTTTTTTAATTCAATACAAATGCCATGGCGAGGTGCCAGGTCCAGCTTAATATGCAGCCTATCTTCCCAAACAATTGCCAGGGGTCGAAATTAAGTTTGCCCCTTCTCACCTTGGCCGTGGCCGAGTAGTCAACGCAGTGTATGAGTGCTGACCAGATCAAGACAATATCACTGGCTTAAGTTCGAGGAATAGCACCATCTCAGGAGCAATTAATACCACCAGCGGAGTATTTGCTAGATTTAAGTGTGCGAGCTGTACCTCGCTAATTTCTGAATATCCTGACGTCGTGGTTTGTTCGATGATGAGGATGGCTTCCCTGAGTCAAATGGCATGACGACAACAGAGGAATGCGTCGGAATTTTGTCCCGAGATATTGTAAGTGGACCTAATGGTTTTTCCCATTGTCTGTCCGCGGGGAGTTCGATCACTTCCAGATGTGTAGATGTGGTTGTGAACTAATTGGACTCTGCACTAATAGTAACAGTCGGGAGGGTGCTAGGTTTGAATTTTTGCTCATGCTGTCATACACTTTGCAGTATTGAGGAGTGTCGATAGCAGCCGTGGATTAGAATTCCGAGTCCTGAATAATGACTCCAAAATTTGGGGAGCTCGGCTACTTCCTTGGCGTCTGCTGCTTGGTGGTCACCCCTCTGCCCCCTTGCACATTCGAGTCCAGAGGGTCTTTATCTCCTTCAGGAGTAATGCTCTTCGTGGTGCACATTATTGATAGTTACGTTTGTGTTGACTGATTGGGGGATACTTTGCTCTGTTCACTGAAATTGGTCAATGTAAAGGTTGCTGGAGCTGAAAATTAATGATCAAGTATTGAGTCAACTCACTATAAATGGACAAATATATCGTAAGCACTGTAGGTTTTTATGTAGGCACTAGTGGTTCGGGTTTCTGGATAATATTGTTTCCATGACCACTTTTGCTGTAGGAATGATGGTAGATGCTGAATTCGTGAGGTATTGTAAGTTATAGTTTCCAGTCTCTAGATAGTGGATTGTGACATAGGTAGCTGTGGAGGGTGCGTGACATCCTGCCTTTGGCGGAAGAGGTCCCCAAGCCCGCACTTTCCCGACAACAGGGATAGCTGAATGACATATCGTAAATGCACCAATCATGTACTACTTAGTGCAGCTGATTTGTTTCTGCTAGGTCGGGGTTTATATGTTTACTTTTTACTTTACCACTATTTCAAAGCAGGCTTAGTAAGTACCGGTATTGTAAACGCGGATCGTGAGGTATTGACGCACTATGCATAACTACCGTACCTGCCGGTAAATGCTACAGGGATACGCGGGCTTTTGTATTTCTTGCTGACGATGAGTTTGTGCAGTACCTAAGTAATGAGTACCCAATTCTTATGATATCTTCATCTTTTCCCCGCGTCAGTTTAAGGCTAGCGCCTGAGCCATAGAGCAGTGTGACCATGCATGATATCATTCTTTTATATCCTAAAGCTGTTAGAATAATCTGGTTGGCACAACACCCTCAAAAGGGGCCAACCAGACATTAGAATATCGGTACTGCAACCAGACTCGGCCTAGTTAGGAGCTAGAGCCTGCAGTGTTAATCGCAGTATGGTGCGATCGAGCTTGAACGTCATACACCATCAACGGCATGTCTCAAACGACAGAAGAATGTCGGATTCTACATAGAATTGACAGCGCAATCATACCCGGGAAAACTGGTGAATAAGGGACCATGTCGGTTTTTGAGACATCTGCGGGCCACCATGCAACTAGGCAAGATCTCAACATGACAAGTTGGCAACACGGTCAACACAGTAGGAGGAAAAGGAAAAATGTAGGTATGAATTATCGAGATTATCGGATTAAAGTTCAATATTCCAATACCTGATAATGTCTACAATTCTAGGCTCAGCTCCGAAGTCCACCCGACCAGGGCCGAAGGGCAAATCTACTGCTCTACAACCTAGGAGTGTCAATTCTCTGAACCGGAGGTTACGGAGTAGCAGAAGAAAGTCATATACAAGAGAGTTTAAACTCAAGGCATTAAGCATGCTCCAAAAGTCCCGTATAGATCCGAAAACAGGAGCAAAGGTACCGGCTAGTATAGGATGTAGGTGGTAAATCGACTCGGTTAATACAGGCATTGGCTGATATAATTGGAAGGGGTCTGTCGAGAGCTTAAGATTACAAAGTCAATGCTGCTGCGCTGGAAGGAGCAGGAAGCTAAAATAGTAGCAGCACGGAAGGGTGCAAGGCAGGTAGAAAGGCCGCCTAAAGGTGTTTGGCATGAGATGGAGGCAGTGCTACATACTCGCTTTATAGCTATTCGGAAGCAAGGAAAGCCTGTAGGACAGCGTTGGTTTATACGAGAAGGTAAGAAGATATTTGAAGAGCGAGAGGAAGTTAGAGTGGATGCTGCAAATAAGAAGCATTATCCATGTACATTCTCCAATGGGTGGTTTGAAGGGTTTTGTGAGCGATGGAGCATTTCATGGCGAGTAAAAACCAAAGTTGGACAAGATGCTCCGGATGATAAGGCAAAGGCAATACAAACTTTTCTACAAGAAATACGGCGAAAATCTCAACCACTAGCAAGATCCCAACAACACAATCGATTCTTACCTCAATATATCTATAACATGGACCTTTACCTTTTGAGTTCCTACAAAATCGTACATTTGATACTAAAGGCACAACTACTGTCTTCATTCACACTGAGCATACCTCTTGGACAAAACGACAAGCAACTCTCATGATTACTGCCTGTGCTGATGGGGAGCTCCGATGTAAGCCAATCTTGGTGTTCCATGGCAGTTCTACTGTTGAGCAGCAACCTCGGAAAGAAGAACGAAAAAAATACCATCCTGGTGTTACGGTCTTCTTCAATTCTACAGCGTATAGTAATGAAGAGATTACTATGAAATGGATTCAGAATGATATTTGTGGAACTACCTCTTCTATATTAGAGTTACCACAACCCGAACGCTTAGTAGTATTGGATGTTTCTAGTGGTCAAAAAACTAAGAAGGTCCTAAATGCTATGAAAGAGCGACATATCATTCCAGTATATATTCCTGATGGCTGTACAGGATATGTTCAGCCTATGGATACAATTCTTAACAAGCTAGTTAAGGATAAGATTGCGGATATTTTAGAGGAAAAGTTGGAAGCAGTTGGGGAAACAGATGAGAGTGTTGGTCGTCGTCGCATTCTCATAACTGAAGCAGTTGGACAAGCATGGCTTTGGTTACATATAGAGAAAAAAGAGAGTATTATTAAGTCTTTTAAACAGGCAGGTATTTCTATATCTCCTGATGGGACTGAAGATACAAAGCTTTATGTGCGTGGCCTCCCAGATATTACGGTAGGGCCATGGCAAATGGATGATGCGTGGGGTTCTGATGAAGAGGTTGAGTATATAGTGGAGGCTACAGACGGCGCAGAATGTGTTCATGCAGAGCCCCCTGTCTAAGCAACGGATTCAGGTAGAATTAGTATTAGTGCGTTTTGTAATTAGAAATGTCTCAAAAACCGACATGGTCCCTTATTCACCAGTTTTCCCGGGTATGCCTATGCATTGGTATCTTCGTGAGAAGAAGAGGAACAAGTATGCAGGACCTGACTATGTTGCAGGATATTGCCTTCAACCGAGGATCCCGGCAGAGTGTCGACCTACATTCATCGCTACCCTGACGCTGCCTGCATCGAGCGTCATTTGGGCAAGTTGTCAAGGTATTGACTCATGCTGGGTATTGGGTGCGGAGCAAGACAACTCCTGAAAGGACCGGACTGCGCCATTGGTACAGTGTGAAAACAGGATATATATATAAAACTGATCATACCTTCTAGGTCGCTGTCACTGGTTGCTTATAATTAAAGAGCAAGAACACGCTTTCTTTTCTACAATTTTGACAGCACAACTCTAAATTGCAGTCCGAGAGCTGGAGATCCTCCTTTACGGTCTTATCTATCTACAATTATCTATGAGTTCAAAATAGTTGACAGCTTTGGCGAACTGTCCGAGTACACACCAATATATGCCAGTAGTATAGGTAGAGGTGGCGGAGGCCTGAACAAAAGAAATGAATCTACTAAGTACTCTGACGTGTCAGGTTTTCCTTAGCATTGTGTATGTAGATAAAATATTGAATTACGTAACAATATTACTCTACTGACAGTATCAAAGCCGGGGGTTTTCTTTAAAAACAAATGATGGAACATTGAATGGTGATACTTTCCGGTCTATCTTCCGGGTTTTGTTAAAGCTTGTGGCTGTCGGGATTCGAGGCCTTAAAAAATAGGGTGTGAAAGTTGTTTGCGAGCCTGGCTATCTATGCATTACGCATTTTCACCCAATTTCGCAGCCTCGTTATTTTTGTTCGATTTACCCCGCACTTACAATACATATATCTCCGCTACGTAATTCTTACTCGGTACTGAAACAACGATGAATTATTTGCACTGCATGCAACTCACATTACACTGCAGGAGTCAATTTTCAACCAATACAAACTGCAATCCACTCGTGAAACCTGCATAGAGTTCAATAATTCGTCGCTGTCGGTAGGTAGAGCTCCCATGTCTAACGTATGGATTCACTCCCCCCCCAAAAAAAATGCTCTTGATAGGTTCATTTCTCCACAAGGACAGATTTACTACAAACAGTGTTCTATTGGTCGAAAAACACGCTACATCTCGCCTCCCAGTAAGCCATGTCTTTGCACTCAAACCTATTTTATCCAGCACATTTCCACGAAAGTTATTAGCAGCACCAAAGAAGTTCTATATCCTGCGGGATAAGTTCAGTACATGCATCCAAGGTATGGACCACATTTTCACCTCCCATATAAAAATTATAAGCATCTATCTTAACACTGAATACTCTTAGTACTCTAGATGAAGCATCATGGAGCCAGCTGCCCTCACCATCGGAGTGGTCGGCCTAACCGGACAATTAGCAAAGGCCGCTACAGAGTGCTACAAGATTTTCGATGACATGAATGATGTTGGATCCACCTGTGATGCAATCCTGCATGGGCTACGCACTCAAGGACTTCTTCTGAAGAGATGGGAGCATGCCTGGGGATTCGGGAGTGGCTCAAATCATCAGCAACTTGATCCCGGAGACTTCAGGTACCGATATGCTACTGCCAGTTTGGCAAAAATAGTTGCAGTATTTGCCAGTATTGATAAACTGCAAGCGAAGTATGGAATTGTGGTGAAGAAAAAGTCGATTGTTGCGGAAGCTGGAGGAGGAAAACATAAAGGACGATTGCGAGATCGATTGTCGGTTTCAATCCCATTTAGGTTTCGGTCGAAGTCTCCCGATTCAAGCACTAGTACCACTCAAATATCAATTACAAGTGCGACCAAAGACGACCTGCATCTTTTGGAGAATCCCCAAGTGCTAAAAGGCAAACACATTCTCCCTGGACTTGACGACGAGATCACGTCTATGACTCAGGCAATAGACCGTGTGCAACAATTGTTATCTGTTTACCTCAAACTCCGCTGGGTTATTTTGGATAAGGCAAAGCTGGAGGACCTACTGAAAAAACTCACTGACCTCAACGATGGCCTTTTTCGAGTGCTTCCCCCATCGGAAACGTCAAGTTCCTAGCACTTCCGGCTAATTCCCTCCAAGTTCACTGCTGAAACGCGAATTCAGAATTTCATTTTTTCTGAACGTTCGAAAAAATTGTGATTTTGTTGATAGAGAATACCTTCTCAAGAACTTCGAGCAAGAAATAGAAGATGGCAAAGGTATGGTTGATATCATTGCGCTTTTATGGTGCTGGAGGTAGGGGAAAACACAACTTACATTGTGGTACGTCTATCAGCATTAACTCGTTTTTTTTGTGATACACTCGGGTAATGCAGCTGCTTATTTGGTGCTATAGACGGCTCTCAAAGGACAACCACATATATATCAGTTGCTGGGCATGGCTGGAAAAGTGGATTCCACCGGATGCTTCACGGTTACATCGGAATCAGACAGGAAACATGTTGTGGATGCAGTTAAATGATGGCTGTCGGTCCTGAGAATACAAATTGGCTGCTGGTATTTGACAACCTCGATGATCACAACACGGTTGATCACAAGTCGATTGATATCCAGGACTGGTCATCATTACAAGCCGGCGGCATAAGAGTATACAGCAAGGTCGGAGGGGGTTTGAAGTGCAGCAATGCACCCTGCAAGGCAATACAGCTGCAACTTAGCGAATGCACAATTCTGAAGTTCGGGGATCTGGAACCTACCGGTGCGCAACTATTCCCATTTATATTTTTCATAATAAGCGCCTAAACTGACAATGAACACTGCTGCCAGTATTATTGCACAGGAGTTGGGATACCTTCCATTTGCTCTGAGTCATAGGCTGGAATATATATCCATATGAGACGATATCTAAAAATATACCAAGCCAATGCGAATTATCTCCTGAGCTAAAGATGGAAAGAGAGACCCATGAAAGATCAGTGTTTCCTACATGAGAGATGTAATTCACGGCAATCAAAAAAAAAGCCCAAAAGCAGGGAGTTACTTATGGTCTGTGGGTTATTTGACCATCAGGACATCCGGAAAAAGCTGCTGCAGTGCGGCCTAAAGTTGGAAGAACACGGTATGAATATGTTCAGTATTCTTCTGAAGGCGTTGCTAATGGTATTGATATAGATCTTAGCTTTAGGAGTCGATTAGGATCTTGTGTTCATTCTCCGTGGTGAAGCGAGGCAGCAATAACGATGGCTTCAATATCCACTATTCTTGGGCCAGGCTTCGACTCCAGTCTGAGCCGCGGAAGGACACTCTCACAATGGCTCATAATATGCCAATTGTGTTCAGGAAACAAGGACAGAATGACAAAGCGCTAGAGTGGTATGGGCGAGCACTGGCTGGGAGGGAGAAGGCATTGGGGTGTTGAGCACCCACTCACTTTCGCCACCCTTCATAATATGATATGCGTATTCGATAAGCGAGGATAATATGACAACGCGCTAGAGTGGTATGGTCGAGTATTGGCTGGGGAGGAGAAAGCATTGGGAGCAGACCCCCCTGATACACTCACCACGGTGCACAATAAGGACATTATAAAAGGGTTCTCGAGTGGTATGGGCGAGCATTGGCTAGATGGGAGAAGTCGATAGGTATTAACCATCCATCGACACAAACTACAATCCATCACCTGATCGACCTCCGCGGCCGAATCGAACAGGCTCAAAGCCTCGGGAGACAACTGCATGCGCCCAATTCAACAACTAAGTTAGCCAACCGCATGCATTGCAGTGCGGATTTCTCCAGGGGTAGCAGTTGGGTCGATGATCAGGCGATGTCTTACAAACAACCCCTGTTGGCTTCCGCCTACGCAAAACACACAGCCAAAGGGTTACCGAGCTCAGTTGAACTAAACAGAGCTATTTCAAAATCTGTTCTGAAGCACTGTTTCTTTGTTATTTCACGAGTTATCAGTTAGATAAAGTGGTTTTTGGACACGGTAGTTAATTTTCTGGCTATTGGATGTAGACATAGTACCTCTGTTTTGCCGAATAATATGTATATTAGCTGGGCCATGGACATCCTGTTTCTTTTCCGAGGCATCCACAAGGACTGTCATCAGTCACGAATTTCATTTCTACAATGAGCACTAATTTAACCTATCTTGTTATTCTCTACCGAGCTTTGATATGAAGCAAGTTAGCCGTGAATATATCCCCAAATCTGGGTGCGTCGTCATATATCTTTCCGACTTCCTCATAGGGATGGATTCATGGTGGGTAATCTAATTCCTTCTCACGACTGACATGCTTTCACAGATGAACTGCTATACCTTGTACGCAGCCTATTGCTAGATATAAGAATATCTGATATGAATATTAACTGTACTACCACAAAGCCCCCGAATTCGTAAGACAAGCTCTGTCTGTTAATCACTTATGCTCAATCGTGAGTATAGTCTTGTCTGCAACTGTGCTCACTTGGGTCGTATAGGCATAATCGGATCACTGGCACCAGTTCGGAAGCACTAGCCTAACTTAGTAATTCAACTGTGAGTCTAGCCAGAATAGGCACGCTCGTTGATAGTAGTATGCACGTGCACAAGCCCCCGTGGGACGATTTGGTAGCAACGCCTTCCACTGGAGGATGTTCTTATGCCAACCCTCCGTGTCTATTCAAAATCTTAGAAGTGAACTACATCTGACATCACGTATAGTGATCGATTAACTATTGTGCTTTGAGGATCCTGGGGCAGAGGCCAAATCCAATCTGCAATCATAGTTCAAGTTGACGTTTTAACTTTACCACACAAGCAGTGGAACTTGCGCAAAACAATTGCTCTTTTATTTCCAACGACAGTGTAATATAGCAAAGTGTATATATGTAGCGAGTGAAAATAGAGACAAGCAATGTTCGATGTACTAGTAAAAATTTCATACGCCCAAATCTAGCTCCGCCCGGTATTCCACAGCGGAAGATAACACCTTCCCTGTTTACACAAATTTTTTTGCATAGAATGCCGAGGAGGCTGCCTTCGCTGCCGCAGATACGAAATACAAAAATTGTCGAATCTGTCTTTGGAGACACTGCCATTGGAGTAATATATTTTCATGTTGTAGCAGGGTGGGTTGTGGGGCGCAACATACCACTTGATGCAATTCCAGCCCGTGCACAAAGACTTCAATGCATCTCCCATCAGGTCGTATTTCTTTCCTTCAATCTTCAGAATTCAATCTTAGCGCAATACCTCCCTATATGCCCCTTCTCCGCGAACTGATCATAATCCACCTACGGATCCCACTCCCGTCAAAGTCGTCAAATAGGCTGCCATCAATGCCAATTGCTGTTTTGGTTGACCCATCAACGTTTGGGTGCAACTCGAGGGTTCAGAGGATAAACAAGTAGGTAGCTTCCGTTTTATGGAGTGGATAGTGCTGAATCTGACTCTAGTGAAGAGAGCGAAGAAGCTAGTCAAGGATAAAAAAACAATCGAAATATTTTTGAAGTACAAAAAGGAGTTAGTACTTGACGGAGATATACTTAGCAAATTGCTTCCAAGTGATACAGAAGATAAGAACTATAGAGCCTCCACTTAGGTACGAGTATGAGCTTCCGAAATCATTCAAATCAGGTCTGCCAAAGTTGCGACAGAAGGCAAGATTATTAAACAGTGGAATAATAGTATTCGTGATAAGCATCTATACCATGTTCAATTCAGAGTCTTCCGGCCTGTGGATGGTACGGCACTTAGTTACAGTTGAGCATGAGCGTGTGTTGAGCAGCTGCAACAGCAGCTCTAGGCAATAATATATGAGTCAATTGGTCAGCTTAATCTGGAGGACACAGTTCGAAGTCAACGAGTGGTTGGAACAGGAATCGACCATGGAAGTTGTAGATAGTGTCGTGACTCCTATTCTCTCTGTTTGTATTTGGTTGAGCTACGTGAAATCTCCTTGCTTTTACTGAGTATAACAATGTCTAATATTCGTGCTGCTACGATACTGTAATAGGAAGGTGGCATACCCCTGCTGTTGGGTTTGAAACGCTTCCCTCAGAAATAAGCCCTGGTCGAATGTTGGTTGCTCTACAGTATGATCTCGATATAAGAATATTTGATATAAGAATATACTTGATATAAGAATATACCCCCCCCGCCCCCATATAAAATAAGAATATATTTGATAGAAGAATATTCTTATTTTTTCACGGTTGTTTACTAAGGTATTCTTATAGCAAGAGTACCTGATTGGATAATGTATAAACAGCCTAGCCAGAATAGGAAGTCTTATCGATAAGAAATACTATACATCACTGGGATGAGGATCACCACCGGGATGTGGATCACTCGGTTGTTTTAGCGGTTTCGACAGTTTCGCGACCAATATGGGACCAAAGTGGCTCAAAAGTTGGGATTGCATTGTAGATGTATGGTAGTTTGTCGAAATAAGTGCGGACGGGCCAAGGTGCATTACTGCTCGAATTATCCTGACAGAAATACCGTGGATTACGGGGTAGGTTGGCTGTAAGAAAAGTAGATATATGGGGGCTATGGGACCTATAAGCAAGCAACAATTATTATTATGACTTGGTACTTACGGCCTGTATACATTATAGAAGCAATTTCAGGCAATACGTTGCTATAGAGGGGGTGGTCAGTAAGGGTAGTCTTAACCGGCGGGTATTTCTTCTTGTAACTCAACCAAAATTGGTCTAAATCAAGTTCCTAATAGTGCAAAAGCAATTACATAGACAGGGGAATCATCTAGGTACCCTATACATGATATTCTACCAGAAATCAGTGACGTCATACCTCCAAGAGTAGGTTAAGGCAAAGTGTGAATAAATTATACCTGCTTATAACTCAACCAAATCAAGTCCATATCAAGTGCGTGATAGCTCAAAATCACGCCCATATGTTGAAGAAACCTTCTGCCACTCTACCGAGAATCTTTGCTTAGAACTGAGTGAGATCAGGTTGGTAAAGGTGAGATTAGAGGGGGTCGAGAGCAAGGGCTTTGTTGTTATAACTTAGTGAAATTAAGTCTGAACCAAGCAGGCCATAGCTCAAATGAATGGGTTAAGGGACTAGATGCTTGTATAAGTCCTACTTAGCATATCTGACTTGACTTGAGGGAGGTCATTCTGTATGGGCCACCTGAAATAGTAGGCAAACCTTGAGATAAGTCTTCCAAATGAATGTGTCATCAGGCAGTCAATAGGCCAAAAGGACCAAAGCATAACAGATAACCTTTTAAGTCTATTCCAGACCTGATTTAGCCTAAATATGAAGCAGCTCAGCCTAATAGCCATATTAGCCGGAAATGACAATCCTTGGCGTATACACCCGTACGGCTTTAAATGATACATTCAATCTCTGCCATGATCTCCCCTAGCCCTCAGGCCTATGTAAATGCTTTTGCACTATTAGGAACTTGATTTAGACCAATTTTGGTTGAGTTACAAGAAGAAATACCCGCCGGTTAAGACTACCCTTACTGACCACCCCCTCTGTAGCAACGTATTGCCTGAAATTGCTTCTATAATGTATACAGGCCATAAGTACCAAGTCATAATAATTATTGTTGCTTGCTAATAGCCCTCATAGCCCCCATATATCTACTTTTCTTACAGCCAACCTACCCCGTGATCCACGGTATTTCTGTCAGGATAATTCGAGCAGTAATGCACCTTGGCCCGTCCGCACTTATTTCAACAAACTACCATACATCTACAATGCAATCCCAAATTTTGAGCCACTTTGATCCCATATTGGTCGCGAAACTGTCGAAACCGCTAAAACAACCGAGTGATCCACATCCCAGTGGTGATCCTCATCCCGGTGATGGATGGTACCTCGCACAACCAACAATGCTATACCGTAAGCACACAACGCCGCCAAACACAACACCGTGACACACAATACTGCTACACAGGCTACAATACCACCTCCGAACTCCGGAACTAATTCAAGTAAACAGTCATTACTGCCTTCTTCACTTCATCCGGGGCTGTTCCTGGTCCTCTTGTACCTAGTTCTTCCTATACCACACGTTAATTCTCTTATTTGATGTACACCTTTAGTAGTTACCCTGACATTTGATATAAGAATATATTTGATATAAGAATATTACCCCCCCACCGGACGATATTCTTATATCGAGGGTATACTGTAGCAGCGGGAGGTAGGCACGTCAGTAAACCACCTTCCAATAGTATATACTAATGTAATCTACTCCACATGTAGCTACTCACTTATACATGCATCCTGCTGCGCATGCTCACATCCGCTGGCACCCTTACGTCCCTCACCAACACATGCACCCATGCCGCACATGGCACCCGCGTGACCGCTTGAAATTCTATTTTGAGAACTACATAGTAATATTTCTTTCAGGGCATATGTATTAAGTATAGGTATGTAGGTATATGAGGAAGCACTCTATGTGCCTTGTTTTACTTTTACTTCCTACGGATATGAAAGTCCTTGTGGCTCAAGCAGCTGTCTCACCAAGACTTATTTATGGGGACTGTACGGTATAGGAGGGCGATAAGAAGCCTTACTATATGTTTCGTAGTGCTAATTTGTTGTCGACACGCAAGGAATGAGGAATAGGCCCATGCCATTGTTTCCTTTGCTTCAGTTACCCCAATTCATTGATCTGCGAATAAGATCAATAGCTAGGTACTGTACTCTAGTATATTGGTTTCTATATCTCTCCTCTCACTCAGCTCACTAAAGCCCATAATTCGTCACCACATTTCTTCCCAAACTTGTATGAACGCCAAATAAATTCCATATCCTGCAGCATAAGTACAACAATATATACAAATTCAAGGTATGAACCAAACCTTTTCTTAGTATATATAATTAAAACCATTAATCTTAGCATTGAATACCTTAGTATCGGATAAGACACATTCATCATGGAGGCAGCTGGCCTCCCATCGGAGTGGTCAGCCTGACTGGACAATTAGCCAAGGCCGCAATGGACAGCTACAAGATCTTCGATGAGATGAATGATGTTGGATCCACCTACGATACTCTCCTGCATGACCTCCGTACTCAGGGACTTCTTCTAAGGGGATGGGAACAATCTTGGGGGTTCGGGAGTGACTCAAATTATCAGCGACTTGATCCCGAAGACTTCAGGTACCGATATGCTACTGCGAGTTTGGTAAGAATAGTTGCAGTATTTGCCAGCATTGATAAACTGCAAGCGAAGTATAGAATTGTGGTGAAGAAGGAGTCGATTGTTGTGGAAGCTAGAGGAGGAAAACATAAAGGACGATTGCGAGATCGATTGTCGATATCAATACCACTTAGGTTCCGGCCAAAATCTCCCAGTCCAAGCACAACTACGGCTGAGATAGCAATTGCCGGGTTTTTTTTTTTTTTTTGGACTCAGTACTCGTATGCACAACCTTAGGGGCCGTATGACGAGCCACACCGGAAACCCGGGTGGATTCAAGGGACAGTCAAGTTAATCTGACGCCCTGTGCAAGCTAAATATAACATCAAAACGACGCAATCGCCGGCGTGTCTAGCGACAACCTACACCTTTTAGAACATCCTCGAGCACTAGAAAATAAACGGACTCTTCCTGGACTTGAGGATGAGATCACGACAATGACCCCGGCAGTGGACCGTGTGCAAAATGCTTACCTATTTATCTCAAACTTCGCTGGGTTATTGCGGACAAGACAAAGCTAGAGAGCTACTGAGAGAATTAGCCGGTCTCAACGACGGGCTGTTCTGTCCCATTCAGCAATCATGGCGATTTGTCAATCGGTCGACCCATTGACAAATGGGGCGCTATTTACAGTTGGGGCGCCCCACTCAGCAATGGTGATGTTAGCGCGACCCATTCATCAATCGAGCCGTTAACGCCAACAAAATGCTGCAAAATCATTTGGTGGAACTGAATTGAGTTCTGCTGTTGGATATAAGCGATCTAATATCCCATATTGAGTTTGTAGTTGATAGCGGCCTGGATGTGGTTGAGCAAGAATGCGAGCATATAGTCTTGGATAATCTAGTGTACCTCGATCTTGTTGAGGAATATGTAAGGATACAATTGCATTAACCTCAAATGACTCAATTTAGAAGCGCTTATTATATCGATTTGCCATTTGCATATGTGAATGCTGAATGGAACTACCAACAGAGGCTTCCATTTCCATTAACATTATGGTTGAAGAGGAAGTCTCTAAGAGACTTGGATCAATTGGAATAGTTGGCTTTGGTTGAACTTCTGTACTAGATGCCTATATATTATGTATTAGTTAAATATTTATAATAAAACTTTATAGAATCCTTACTGTAATAGGAGTTTCATCAAAGATATTAATTCCAGAAAAATCATGAATAAAAAAATTATTATCTTCAACTGGTGTTTGAGCCTCTAGAGCAACTTAATTAACTTCATCCAAATGTTCATCCTCAACTTGATTAATATGTAATTCTGGGTGACTTGGTACTCTATCTTCCCATCGTAGTTTGCGACCAAAAAATATCTCATATGGCATTTTGCCTCCTAAGGATATATGACTTTGTCAGTTCATTCCTAGTATTATATATGGTAAGATATTTTTTTTTCTTAAAATATAAAATGAGACTTGATTAATTCATACCTAATACAACATCTGGTAAGGCATCACTCCAACTTTAATTTATATAGTCTTCTAACCAGCAGTGCAATTTTGTTTTCATAACACCATTTGCTTGTTCAACTAAGCCTTGAGTTTGAGGATGCCGAGGTCGTCCATTGATAATTTTGATGCCATACTGCTGTAGTAGAATCAAAAGTGTACCTTTGAATTCTTTTGCATTATTACATTGAATAATCTTCAGTACTTCTATAATTCCTATCAAATGAGTAATACATTTAGCAACTCCCGAAGCTGTTTTATCTGGAAGTGCATATAAAAATAAGTATTTGCTAAAATGATCCTTAATATGTAGAATCCAATAATTATTACCATGTGGAGTTGCTCGCATATCAACTAAATCCACCTATACTCTTTCTAGAGTATAGCTAGAATTGATAGGTTCTAGTAGTGCTCGGGTTTGTGATGGTCGATTTTATAAGCATATTAAACAATGCTTTAATAATCGAGAAATGCCATAATAATGCTGCTTAATAAGATGAAATGTTTTAGTATAACCAGCATGCTGACATCGTTGATGTGAATCAATAATTGCTTCACATACTCTCTCTAAGAGAATAACTTCTCTATTTAAAATTAGTTTCAGATTCTCTCAATTATAAATAAGTATTAAGATTAACAAACCGCTGTGGATAGTTTCCAGTTGCTTTCCGATAAATGCGACCATTTACCAGCTCATAGAACGATAGTGCATCACACTTTTGATTTGACCACCTTTGTTCAGCTTCTTTATTATTTTTCAGATCTGAAGGTACTTTTGAATCTGGAAAAGTTAAGAAGCATTTGTATTCAAGATATTTTTCCTCATCAAATCGTTGATTATCTATTGATTGTAGCCAGGTAGTAAAGCTACTGCATATTAAATCGGGAATTATAGAGCCTGCCGACATTGTGAGTATGTAGTATATAGGTCAAAAGAGTAATAGTACTTAGTAGGTAACATATATCATTATACATAACTATGCTAGAGATGTTACTTCTTTATATATTTTTCTATTGAGATAGTGTTTCAATATCTAGTTACAGTAATTTCCTTAATTAGATATTATGTTAACTATTTGTAGACTAATTACCGAATGATATACCTACCCTATTCACTAATTGCCATGATTGCCGAATAGTATGCCTGCCCTATTCACCAATTGCCATGATTGCCGAATGGTATGCCTGCCCTATTCACCAATTACCATGATTGCCGAATGGTATGCCTGTCCTATTCACCAATTGCCATGATTGCCGAATGGTATACCTGCCCTATTCACCAATTGCCATAATTGCTGAAATGTATAGCTGCCCGTTTATCAATCAAGTTCAAGCTTCCGAGCAATTCATATAAGCCTGTTCTAATAGCTCATATAAGCTATTTCCGAGCAATTCAGCTGCTTCCCAGTAATTCATAAAAGCCTATTCCAATAGCTCGTATAAGCTACTTCCGAGCAATTCATAAAAGCCTATTCTAATGGCTCATATAAGCTGCTTCCGAGCAATTCATATAAGGCTATTCTAATAGCTCATATAAGCTGCTTCCGAGCAATTCATAAAAGCCTGTTCCAATAGCTGCTTCTGAGCAATTCATATAAGCTGCTTCCGAGCAATTCATATAAGCCTATTCTAGTAGCTCATATAAGCTGCTTCCGAGCAATTTAGCTGATTCCGAGCAATTCATATAAGCTCATTCCCAATAGCTTGCATAAGCTACTTCTGAGCAATTCATATAAGCCTATTCTAATGGCTCATATAAGCTGCTTCCGAGCAATTCAGCTGATTCCGAGCAATTTATATAAGCTCATTCCCAATAGCTTGCATAAGCTACTTCTGAGCAATTCATATAAGCCTGTTCTAATGGCTCATATAGGCTGCTTCTACTGATTCCGAGCAATTCAGCTAATTCCGAGCAATTTATATAAGCTCATTCCTAATAGCTCATATAAGCTACTTCCGAGCAATTCATATAAGCCTATTCTAATGGCTTATCTAGAGCAATTCAGCTCATTCCGAGCAATTCAACTAATTCCGAGCAATTTATATAAACTCATTCCTGATAGCTCATGTAAGCTACTTCCGAGCAATTCATATAAGCCTGTTCCAATGGCTTATATAGGCTGCTTCCAAGCAATTTATATAATCCTATTCCAATATAGTTCATATAGGCTGATTCCGAGCAATTCATATAAGCTTATTCCTAATAGCTTGTATAAACTACTTCCGAACAATTTATATTCCTAATAGATCGCATAAGTTGATTACCAAAAGCTCATATAAGCCTCTTCCCAATGGCTCATATAAGCCTGCCATTTTTTTTTTTTTGTAAATCAGTACTTGCATTGAAGCTTCTCGCTTATGGCGAGGTAGTGTATCCCCAAGTTAAGCCTGGCGGGATTATTCAACCACTGGGCCGCTCCCTGCCCCGTATCTACGTACATGACCAGATACCCCTCAAAATCTAGCTACTACAACCCCGCTATCACCGCCCCAATCACCCCCTGACTGCTTCCGCCAGCTTTTTACACCACTTCGGGTCCTCCCATATCTGCTCTCATTCTTGTCCTTTACTATCCGCTACCCTAGGACAGCTCAGTAGGTGTGCAGCATAATACTGACTATAGTTGCTGATATTTAGTTTTAATAGAAAAAATCAGAAAAATAACTTCTATTTTAAAAGGCAAAACGAGTTGCCCCAGTCCACTATACTCCGAGTGCCATCACACTACTTCTTAGGTCACCCTCGTTGTAGACTTGTGGTTTGGTGGAGATATAGTGAACTGGAGCATTAAGGAATGGATACCCGACAACCCTGCTCCCTTATTCTTTCCAATGATATTAAGGCAATTAACTTCTTGCCTCCACTGGGATTCGAACTTGGGCCCTCAATAAGTAACCATGACCGTAAAGTAAAGTACTTACCACTGCGCCATGCCTACCGTCAGTTCATGCCAAATTATGCAGAATCGGCATATATTATGCAGTTGCATGTACCCAAAAACGCTAAATTATGCAGTTGAACGATTTCGCAGCATTTTGTTGGCGCTAACGGCTCGATTGATGAATGGGTCGCGCTAACATCACTATTGCTGAGTGGGGCGCCCCAACTGTAAATAGCGCCCCATTTGTCAATGGGTCGACCGATTGACAAATCGCCATGATTGCTGAATGGGACAGAACATACCTTGGCATCTGGAATATCCAAGTTTCTCTTGCTCAGTATTCATACTCGGAGATGTGGAAGGATTCGAGGCTGAGTTCGCTAAGTATGTTTGGGTGCAGAGGGATTCCACATAGATTGAGATTTATAAGCAATAGAAGGAAGCTGTTGAGAAGCCTTCAGAGCAGCTAACCAATGGAGTTAACTCTCAAGATGAGCATGGCAAAGTGGTGTCAGCTCTGTCTGACACCTCATCCAATGCACCGGAGCTGCCGGAATTTCATACACCCCAATCTCAGGCTTGGAAGAAAATAAAGAGAGATAAATTTGGAATGAACTTTATGCGAATAGAGGAAAATTTCCGCTGGCGGTCATTATCTGAACACTTTGTCACCTTTGTACTAAGCCTAATTTTTGAGTTGAAAGCAGACGGAAATGGTCTTGAGATTAATTTCTTAGTGAATGTAATCAAATACTTGGTCGAATCTGGAGTCTTCAGTCCAACGATGCTGAGGGTCACCGAGAGGCAGCTAAAGGAGGATAGGTTTAAAGCCAATTAAAAGGATGGACTGACAGCGGCCTAGTCTCATGAGTGGTAGAGTATGACACACCTCTCACCCACCTGGCATGGTTCCTGCGAGAAACTTGGGATATGGAGATTGGGGAGGTAATTACAGCCATTAAGGTTGTATTAGGAATAATCAGTGGCAGTCAACAAGCATTCCTCTCCAATTCTGCACTTGATGAAGATGATGAGGCATGCCTTCAGCACTTAACCTACGAAGCTGAGATTGCCCTTGAACGAGCTAGTGAGGTACTGGAAGATACCGCTGTACTGGAGGAGGTTTAAGGTTAAGCATGAGGAGACTCAATAAATTCCCATCTGAGGCTGTAGTAAGAGGATTCAAGGCTGGATTGGAAGGAGATGAACTAATGGGGTTGATCAGCGATGAGAAGGCCATCTTTGGCAAACAAGGAACCTTTGAAGCAGCTGACCACGAAATATTGGCATCACGAGACTTGCTACCATGACTGCCAAATTGGGTACTTAAGTGGCAATTAAATCTGATTTTAATTTATGAGCTTACAATATTATTAGTATCTTTGTCTAGGCAAACTTGGCACCCGGTAATCATGTTTTGGCTCATAACCTAGAAGGTTGATCTTGTTATTCGTACATATGATCGTGAACAATAGAAAAGAATAAAAGGTAGATCCGAAGATTTTAACCTTACGGATCCACTAGTCTCGTCTAAAGAATCTAATGCTCAAATAGGTAGTGTTGTCACATGTCCTTTCATAGTCTGGTTGGCAGCCCCTCCTCGGAGGGGCTTGTGCCAACCAGACTAGTCCTTTCACCTCCCCCCAACACTACGAAACTATATTTATCATTAGTTGGCTAGCACTAGCCTCTCCAAAGGAGAATTTATCCTATGATTATAACAGGAAAAAATGATTTCAAGCAAAGAAAAGAGAGCGAAGCAAAAAATTAGGCTAACTAAGAACTCGACTATCCCCCAAGCACTCATATACATATCTCTTTGATTTGTAGATCTGTGCATTGATGTGTGCGAAGAAGTTCAAAAATGCGGGGTCACGACTGCCAGTCACTTGGTAGAACATGCTGCTAACCCAAATCTCCCAACTATTTTATCCGCATTCCATACTGTAGCTCCTATTGATTCTGCGTCCTCTAAGAGCTATCCCTTGGCTTGGTGAGACACCTACCACTCTTTCACAAATGGTATTGTTCAGATTGTGTAAGAACAATGGAATTACTAACCCCCTGCAATTCAATTCATGCAAGAGTGGTGGGTCTCATTAGGCCAAGGAATAGGCTCATCTCTACGGAGTACTGTGCCCTTGATATACTCATGAGAACGTTTTCATCCTAAAACATCTTTTATCCGTAAGTGCTCGTACCCACGAGCCTCACCAAAAAAAGTCCCTGACTTGCTGAAGGCCTAGGGCTTCCGACATTGAAAATAGGCTTCGACAGTGCGCAGAGTATGTCTATCATGTTACTTTACTCTGTACCGGTAGGTACCTACGGAAAAGAAGAATCTCAGCATTCCTAACAGTTTGACTCGCCGCTGGGTGAATAAATTGGGCTCAGCTAAAGGTTCTCTATAGGTATTATAGTACGGCGTGTTGCAACCTCAATAAGTGGTAGAAATACTCGAACACCAAATATATATCCCAGCCGCTCTTCCACAACCTTCTTTTCCCTTGCCTCAAGATTAGTACTACTCAGCCTCTTTCTATCCCCGTTCTTCACCCAACATTATTGCCAGCCAACCCATTGTGGCAGCCTCCGGCCCCGTTGGTACGTGCTTCTCCTCTTCCAGTTCCATCCCTCCTAGGTTTCCCTTCCACCTCCATCTCCACCGGCAGTGTCTTTACTGGCCTCGGAAAGGGAAACTGTTAGAAAGCCAGAAAGGGATTGGTGCAAAAAGGGTGGCTGGAGAGGCGTGTCTCCGAAGTGGAGTGTTTAATTACAGAAGTGGAAGGGTTGGAGGAGGAAGCAACGAAGGGAGAATAATGATTATTGATTTGCGAGAGAAAGAAGTGACCCAGCAGCTTTAGCATTGCTTTCAATTACAATAAACGACTGGTGTAGGCTTACGGAGAAATTGAAGGAATAGGCGCTAGCAGGTTTAATGATACGCCAACATTTGCAGTGGTCACTAATACGGTAGACAAATGCGGAGAAGGAAAGGGGAATTGAGGTTCTAAGGAAGGTAGTGGAGAAGAAGCAAGAGCAGGAGGAAGGGTATAGTAATCTAAAGACAAGATACTGGTGGACGCAGCACTCGCCAATGCCGAACAAAACGGCGAAGATATAAAGCTGGCAGACTGGTCGCTACAGGTTGAGGGCGTGATCTCAGTTACCCCTCAAGCCAGTTCCAAAAAGTTATCCAACAAAACCGGTAGCAAAGGCAGCCCCTGTTGCCAAACACAAGCGATAGTGGTGCACGGAATCCCTTCTGTCGATGATCGCGCAGGATACAAAATATACAAGCTTTGAGGTGTTGGAAGCATGCCGGCTCTTGAGGTAAATTGAAGGATGGAGAATTCCGGAAGACGACCAGCTCGGTAGTTAAACCTAACCTCGCCGGATCTGTAGAGCTGGGAGCTCTAAGTAAAGGGCTTCTGGTGGAGCATATGATTTCAATGGAAGACGAAGATGATAGGTTGTCACCTTTATTCTCGGGTCATCTAGAGCTTAGCTAGTGTTGCGGATATCCTGCACTATATACGGTGAATAACTCACTAGTATCAGGTGGGAAGTCCCCCAAGGAGATTCAATATTGACTATAAAAAAGCCATACATTCTCCAATGGTATTGGTGGTCGGAGAGCTATATCGTTTGATATGTTATCTTGAGTGGTTACTGATGTAATAGACGTTTTTTTGAAACAACTAAAGGCAAGATTTATAGTCTCTGGGAACAGTGCTAGTGAAGATGACAACTTCTATACTGTTAAACACCCAAGCGCCGATAACCATCTGGCTCTTTATTTGTCGATATCTCCTTAACAAATACCCCCAGTAGATGCATGTTTCTATACTTCATTTGCACATATGCAATTAGGGAAAATCTGCTCTCCGTCACTAGCAGGGGCGGAGCACCTATTGGAAAGTAGGGCTTCACCTTCAAGTTCGGTCATGCCATTTGTCAAAGTCACGTGCATAAAGTAAGTGCTTTTCCGCCTCGGATTCCTAGAAAAATCTTCTTACGCTGTGTCCAAACTAAGCCCTGAGTATTCGCAGTGGTATATTCCTTGCAGCGTTACAGTGTTCTGCATAACGCTAGTTAACCCAACATGTATTGGAATGGATTCCAAACAAAAGCTGGGCTCTACTATACTAATTACAGTTTTAAATACAGCAAGCAATGACATGGCCTTTTTATATATATTGACAATAGAATCCTGTTTAAGAACAGAATAAAGTATTTAAGCAAACATCTATCATTCCGGTATTATGCATGGTAAGCGCCCATGTGAGGGGTGGCGGCACTCTTACATAGTTTTCAGGACGTTCTTCAGATATCATTGGGTTACCACTAGGAGAATTGTCTCAGGACTCAGTCTTGAGAATATCGTTATTACATAGTAGGAGGAGCTTAAAACTGTGGACAAATTCCAGTGCTGGCAACTGGCGGCAATGGACGCTAAAGGCCATACACCTGCACCTGCACGTGGTAGAGCTGAATCGCAGAAATTGAAAATCCTTGCCCCCTTTGTTTCCCTGAGACATCGAGATCTACCTAGTCTGAACAATCTCATTATGCAACGATCCGTTGTTCGGTTAGGAGAAAAAGCAAACATACAACCCCACAAACAAATTAGCGAGCCTCGTTCTCGCCAGATGATGGCGCATTAAATGATCCAGAATCAGGTTCATCGACTACTGTACAACATCTCATTAGTGTCATAAAGCTCCGGTCATGTTTTGCACTTACACCTTCCTTCCCTAGTTACACTCCAACATCGATACACAGTGCCACTCCACTCCCACGCTGGTATACACCATACCGCTGGCTTCTTCTTCTCGCATACTAGCGTTATGTGTAGGTATATCCTCCCTAGCTTTCTCAAAAGGTGATTCGGTCTAATTCAGGCATATCGGTATTTATCAAAGGAGAGGCAACCAAAATGTTGGAGAACATACACCCGAAGGTCTGGGAAACTGCACTCCTCCGCGGGAGTATCCCCAGTGCTGCCTTCCAAGGGGCCGTGAGAGCCGCCCTGCTAAAGGGATGTCAACCCTATACTACAATCTACAATCTGCGGAAGGGACCATCCCACGGATCACGTCAGGATGGAATATAAATCACGAAACTCCATTTCCACAGATTCCGTATTTGCCATCATTCATGCTGCGAACGGTCAGGGAAACAAAGCGTTAACTAACACATGGAAAGCCTGCAGGCTGTTACGATCAATAACAGCATCACGAAGGACAATATTCCGAACGATTTGGAGATCCTCTGGACTCAGATGCGCACAACGGGAAATATCAAAAGGGGTGAACCATCCACACTGAGCAGCAGACGCCCAGATAGCAGCCGAGCTACGAGTCTTATACTACACTCACAGTTATTATCGACATTCCTCAATACTACAATCTGTGTAGCGCTCGATATAAGCGGGAATTAGCACCTGGTATATCACTCTCGAGTGTCACTAATAGGGCAGTGTCCAGTTAAGCGGCGACTAAACCCATCGATATGGAGATGGTCCGACTCCCTAAGCGGGGAATTTCGTTAGGTCCACTTCCAATATCCTGGGACAAAACTCCGACAGCTACAAATTTCTGCCATCTTCATACCATTGTTTTGAAAGCCATCCTCATCAATGAACACACCACGGCATCGGGATATTCATGAATTAGCGTGGTGCATGTCAGTATCAGTGACTACTCCGCTAGCGATGTTAAATTCTCCTGATGGTGCCACAAGCCGAAGTCCATAATGTTATCTTGCTACGACCAACACTGATACACTATGCTAACTCGGTTGCAGTTGGGGAAGGGCGAACGTTCCACCCTACTGATTATTTCGGGAATGGGGGACGCATTATAAGGTGACCTTGGTGATGGTGCAGGCATTGGATCATGATGGAAGAAAGTGGGAGAAGTAAGAGGTCTTTCATTTCTATAACACTCCCACCAATGGTTGTGAGCTGACATACCTCATTCAGAGCAGCGGCGGCGATCTCTTATGTGTCCGGAGTGGTGTGAGAAGCTGGCGGGGGCAGTCAGGGGGTGGTTTCATATGTTATCGGTTGGGGGTTGCAGGACGTGGCTATGGTGATTAGATTTGGGGGGTATCTGGTCGTGTACGTAGATACGGGGCAGGGAGCGGCCCAGTGGTTGGATAATCCCGTCAGGCTTAACCTAGGGATGCGCTACCTCGCCATAAGCGAGATGCTTCAATGCGAGTACTGATTTACCAAAAAAAAAAAAAGATCTCTTATGTGCCCTCAGCATTTTATGCAAGTCCCTTGTGTGAGTGGGAAGGCAATAGTGTGTCTTTTAGAGGGTCTAGTGGTACAAGGTGCTAGTGGTAGCATGCGAGGAAGGTACTTGATAAGGCTGAGAAGGGTGCGCGGAGCTAGGGTGGGAATGTCTCCATCTGAGATTAAGTAATTAAATGCTTCCCTCGCTACATATAATGTACACTTGTCTATATAATACCCAGCTGTCAGAAATCAAAGCACATTTATCTTAGAAAAGTTCAGAGCTTGCTCATGTCCAATGCCTACCAGTAGTAGTTCCAGCGTCAACTTGAGCCGAGATTGCACAACTTATCTGCGGGGACCCTAGGTTGGTATTGCGGAACCTCACTACAGATTACCTCTGATATATTTCATTCAGTGGTGAATAGGCACAGAGGATATAATATACTCTTGGTATGAGAATATTCTTTGGCAGGGAGAGATGATAAGTCGTAATGGGGGTCTGTGATAGGCGGCTGTTTATGGATAAACCTGCCTATTACAATTTTAATTAAGGGCATCTTCAGAACGACAGAACGACAGAACATTTTGATAATATCTCCCTAAGAAGTCCATACTTATATACAGAATCTTAGGAGGCAGATCTTCTGTTATCAGATTGTACTCTTGTTTCGAGAATGTCCTGTAGGAAGAAACTTGTTCTCAAAAAGTGACTGTCAATGAGAGGAAGAAATTGCTTTGAGAAATAATTACAGGTTGTCCGCTTTTCTAAGAGGTCACGTCCACCTTGGGTGGCTGGTTAGGGATATGATAAGCCATCAGTAGTCTAGAGTGGATTCAAAGGTTGAAGAAGTCAATTGGCCGCCTATGCTATAAGCAAATAAACAATCCAAATTAAACCTAAGCTCAGAGTGATGGCAGTTCTAGTTGAAGCCCTGGAAGAGAAAAATTATGTCCATTGACTAGTAGATATACAATCATGCAGCAACAGTGAATTCTCCAATTACTTCAACATTATGCGGTTCCAACCAATGACCCACTACCTTTTGAGCACGAGTAATGATATATAAGAAAAAAAGACCAGGACTATAGGAATCTGATTGATAACTTGTGAAATGACAGAGAACAAGCGCCCCTTCAAAACAAAATCTGAAATAACTAAGTGGTTCAACTAAGCTGTGTTCTCCAATTGCCCGGTTGGTTTTGCCCGCACGGACGGAGACAACAAAGGTATTTTTTTGGACCATGTCGCCTATTTTATTGACAGGATAAAGCCCCAGAGTCATCCAAGTATCAAACTAGGTGCTTTATTGCTTTAGTTATTAGGGATATTGGGAACATACAAGCGTGTCCGGAGGCCTTGAGCCTGTTCGATTTGCCCAACTCCTTCGTGGAGGTAGATAAGGCTTCGGATTGTATTTTGTGTGCTTGGGTGGTCTACCCCTAATGCCTTCTCTTTCCCAGACAATGCCCGCCCAAACCACTCTAGCGCTTTATCGTACTGTCCTTGTTCCGAGAACACTAATGCCATCGAATGGACTGTGGTAAGAGTGTCTGGGTGGTCTACCCCTAATGCATTCTCTTTCCCAGCTAATACCCGCCCATACCACTCTAGCGCTTTATCGTACTGTCCTTGTTTCGAGAATACTGATGCCATCGAATGGACTGTCGTAAGAGTGCTTGGATGGTCTACCCCTAATGCCTTCTGCTCCCCAGATAATACCCGCCCATACCACTCTAGCGCTTTGTCGTACTGTCCTTGTTCCGAGAATACTCCTGCCATCTCATGGACTGTGGTAAGAGTCCTTGGGTGGTCTACCCCTAATGCCTTCTCAAAACCAGCTAATACCCGCCCATACCACTCTAGCGCTTTGTCGTACTGTCCTTGTTTCGAGAATACTGATGCCATCTGATGGACTGTGGTAAGAGTGTCCGGGTGGTCTATCTCTAATGCCTTCTGCTCCCCAGCTAATACCCGCCCATACCACTCTAGCGCTTTGTCATACTGTCCTTGGTTCAAGAATACTGATGCCATCTGATGGACTGTGGTAAGAGTGTCCGGGTGGTCTACCCCTAATGCCTTCTCCTCCCCAGCTAATACCCGCCCATACCACTCTAGCGCTTTGTCGTACTGTCCTTGGTTCAAGTATACTGATGCCATCTGATGGACTGTGTTAAGAGTGTCCGGGTGGTCTACCCCTAATGCCTTCTCCCTCCCAGCCAATACCCGCCCATACCACTCAAGCGCTTTGTCGTACTGTCTTTGTTTCGAGAATACTGATGCCATCGAATGGACTGTGGTAAGAGTGCTTGGGTGCTCTACCCCTAATGCCTTCTCAAAACTAGCTAATACCCGCCCATACCACTCTAGCGCTTTGTCGTACTGTCCTTGGTTCAAGAATACTGATGCCATCTGATGGACTGTGGTAAGAGTGTCTGGGTGGTCTACCCCTAATACCTTCTCCTTCCCAGCTAATACCCGCCCATACCACTCTAGCGCTTTGTCGTACTGTCCTTGTTTTGAGAATACTACTGCCATCGAACGGACTGTGGTAAGAGTCCTTGGGTGGTCTACCCCTAATGCCTTCTCAAAACCAGCTAATACCCGCCCATACCACTCTAGCGCTTTGTCGTACTGTCCTTGTGCCGAGAATACTGATGCCATCGAATGGACTGTGGTAAGAGTGCTTGGATGGTCTACCTCTAATGCCTTCTCCTCCCCAGCTAATACCCGCCCATACCACTCTAGCGCTTTGTCGTACTGTCCTTGTTCCGAGAATACTACTGCCATCGAATGGACTGTGCTAAGAGTGTCCGGGTGGTCTACCCCTAATGCTTTCTCCCCACCAGATAATACCCGCCCATACCACTCTAGCGCTTTATTGTACTGTCCTTGTTTCAAGAATACTGATGCCATCTGATGGACTGTGGTAAGAGTGTTCGGATGGTCTACCCCTAATGCCTTCTCCTTCCCGGCTAATACCCGCCCATACCACTCTAGTGATTTGTCGTACTGGCCTTGTTCCGAAAATACTGATGCGATCCTATGGACCGTACCGAGAGTGTCTAGGTGGCCTACCCCCAACTCTTTCTCTCTCCTATCCAATGCTCGCATATACCATTCCATTGCTTTATCATACCATCCATGCCTAAAGTAGAACGCACCTAAGCCATTTGCTCCATCTTGTATTTCAATATTACCCTCTGCTAAATATTGCTGCATATATCTTGTCACTGCGTCGACATGTGGCATGACCTGCTGCTCAAATATCCAGTCCTCTATGCACCGTTTAGCGAAACCACCGACTATTGATGCAATGATTCCAAAAGCTTCAGTTGCTATATCGATCTCCTTTTGAGGTTTAGGCTTGAGCCGAAGTCTAGCCCAAGAGTGCACTAAAGGGTGGATACTGAAAGTATCGTCCCTGCTACCTCGCTTCACGAGGGAGTATGAAAACAAGGTCGTAATTGAGTCTTCATCTATATCAAGGCCCATTAACATTAGCAAGGTCTTCAAAGGTATAATCAAATGTGCAATGCAGACCTAATCAGTGCAGTCCCTCTCATATGCTAGATAACTGAAATAGGAGTACAGATTAAATAAAAGAAACATTCATACCATCTGCTTCTAACTTTAGACCATACCGTAGTAGCACTTCCGGGATGTCCTCATGGTCAAAGAACCCACATACCAATAGTAGCTCTGCCGCCTTCGGATTTTTTTCTTGAATTGCCTTAAATGATATCTCCCATGTAGCAAACACTGATCTATCATGGGATCTCATTTTCCCTTGATTCAGCAGATGACTTGCATTGGCTTGGTATTCTTTTAGATACCGGCTCAATGAGTACTGGGATATATGAATATATGCCCCAGCCTGACTCAAAGCAAGTGGAAGGTATCCTAACTCCTGTGCTATAGTATTGGCAGTGGTTTGCTCTAAGTATGCATTATCAGTTTTTATCATGCTGAAGGTAAATAGGATAAAGCACTATGAATATCACTTACCAGTAGGTAATAAATCCTCATACTTACGAATTGCATATGCAATAAGGAGCAGCTGTATTGCCTCTGCAGTTTTCATTTGCTCCACTTCAAACCCCCTTCGACCTGGCTGTATAATATCACGCCGCCTACTTGTGATGATCACCGTCCCATGATTGCATAATGGAAGATATTCCTTAATATCAACCAAATCGAGGTCATCAAGGTTGTCAAATACAAGGAGCCAATTTGTATTTTTGGGCATTGAGAACCATCGCTTAACTGCACACACAACATGCTGTGCTTCTGACTCTGATGTGACCGTGAAGCATCCGGTGGAATCCAGTTTTCCGGCCATGCCCAACAGCCGAGCTATCTTTGCAATGTCCTCCGAGAGCTGTAGATGATACTCAATAATTTGCTGCAATATCTGCATGAATCCGAGTATTGTCGTCTGAACGCTGGCTGCATTGACCCAGAAAACCGAGGAGTAGTCATGATAATACTGATAGACGTACTCCAACGCAAGCTGTGTTTTTCCCATACCTCCGAGACCATAAAGGACAATGATATTGAGCATATGTTTACCTTCGTTTATCTCTCGCTTTAAGCGCTTGAGAAGGTATTCCCTCCCAACAAATTCACAATCCTTTCGAACATTTAGAAATAATGGTATATCGAACAAGAGTTTCAACGGTGAACCTTGGGGGGGAATAGCTGGAGGCGGTAAAGCTTGTGTGGGATTAGCCGGAGGCACTACAGTGCTTTCCGATTTTGGAAGCACCTGAAAAAGCCCATTATTGAGTTCTGTTAGTTTTGCCAGCAAGGCCCCTAGCTTGGGCTTATCTAAAACAACCCGGCGGAATTTGAGATAAAGAGGTAAGGATTTTTGTACTCGGTCTATTGCTTGGGCCATGGATGTGATTTCGTCCTCAAGTCCAGGAAGAATCTGTTTATTTTCGAGCACTCGAGGATTTTCTAAAAGATGCAGGTCATCGCTCGTCGCGCCAGAGATTGATGTTTGAGCCTTACTTGTGCTTGGACTCTGGGATTTAGACCGGAACCTAGTTGGAAGTGGTACTGACAATCGATACCGCGATCGTGCCTTCCGTTTTTCCCCTTCAGCATCCCCCTCCAGCGTTGAATCCTTCTTCACCATAATTCCATATATTGCTTTCAGCTCATTAACACTGGCAAATACTGCAACTATTCTTGCCAAACTTGCAGTTGCATATCTGTATCGGCAGTCTCCCAGGTCAAGTCGCTGATGATTGGTGCCACCCCCAAATCCCCAGGCTTCCTCCCATCTCTTGAGAAGAAGTCCCTGTGTGCGTAGCCCATGTAGGATTTCATCATAGGTGGATCCAGCATCATTCATCTCATCAAAAATCTTGTAGCAGTCCATAGCCACCTTTGCTAATTGTCCCGTAAGGCCAACAACTCCGATGGCAAGGCCAGCTGGCTCCATGATGAGAATACTAAGAATTCAATGTTAAGGTAAATGTTTATAATTATTTACATACCAAAATTATGATCCATACCTTGAATGCGTCTTTTGTATTTGTACTGCTAGATACAGAAATTATTTGTCGTTAATAACACTTCGATAGAGGGTTAACAGGGAGAATGCGGAGTCCCTGCGGGGCTGCGGCTGAAGGCTCAGCTGGCAGAAAAAGTCTTGTTGCAACAGCCGCCTGGCGAGAAGTTCATATGCAGATGCAGCGAAGAAGTATGTGGGCATAATTGCTCCTCAACCCCAAACAATATAGAGAGTTGATGATGGATTTTCGGTAGTAGGCAAGGAGAAGCTGCCTGCCAACACCCCGTTCTTACAATACTTTTTGTTTGATGTTTATGCAGTGTATATTGCTGAGATCAAGTCACAGAAGCAAGACTTTTTTGGGATTATACACAGTTGATACTATTATATCTTTTTCTTGAGATATTATACTGCTACATAATAGAGGTAACGTTGTATTAATTCCCATACACTCTGAAAATTATTATATATTTTTACTAGAGATAGCCTATAATTAGCTTTCTCCCTTTTTCAGAATCAAAACATTATTTCGCTGCAAGGGAACTCCTTGGCCTTAAGTGAGCGGATCACGCTAGAATTTCACTAACTAATAAAGAAGCTGTAATTGGATGTTTAGCTTCTTTTGGATGCAGAAAAGGAGCTGGTCATGACGAGTTATGGTTCTCTCGCCATATCATTTGATTGAGTACATTTTAAAGGTGAATACTACCCGGGAACACTGGTGAATAAGACTCCTTGTCTGTATCTTTGCTCTTTCCTTTTTGTGGTAGGGCCGTTACTAGTTGTGGGCAGATTAGCGTCATTGACTCGGATTTTGGGAGTTTGATTCAGATGCAGACAAGGAGTCTTATTCACCAGTGTTCCCGCGTACTACCATATCAATGCGAATACCATATCAACATAAATATCACATCAACATAAATATTGAATACCATATCAGAATATATGAGGTCAACTAATATTATTAGAACTCCCACAGCATCGTTTCTTCCAAATACGTGGCTTTCAGTGTGTTACCCCTTCCATCAATCCTCTTACAACAAGCTCTCAGACTCAGTTACAAATGAGCCTTTAATTACAATTATAGTAAAGCATTCAGAATGTGTACCGTACCGTAAGTTTGTAGTTCTAACCCGAATCAATATATGGAATTGTAGCATGATCCACCTAAATCGCTTCCGCTGGCAAAGGCGGCACAGGACCCTGGGAAAATTCCAATCATGCGGTTGGTATGTAGGTACCCTGTTAAAAATCAGGAAAACCTTTGAAATAGACATCGCTAAGCACTGAAACCTTTGAAATAGACATCATGCAGACTCTTGTCACATCCGACAGCACTAAAGCAACACTAAACCTGTCTTGCCAACATACAAAATACACGCGTTATTAACGCTCCCATTCACGCGCACACATGCGTAGCATACACTAGGCAGCATACGCAGCAAACCCTTCCCAGCATATCCGCATACAGACTCCAGCATACCCAGCACCCAGCATCTTTGCATACACGCGTCACTCCACGCAGTATACCCAGCATACACTACGTGGGCATACACGATATATCCCTATACACTCATTTCCGTTCGTGATACGATATCTCCCAGCACATATTTCCTTTTCTATGCGACATTCTAGCATACGCCGGCCTACCCAGCGTATTCCCTTTGCTACGCATATTTCAGCATACCCAGCATACCCGCATACCCAGCATACCCAGCATACGCAATGCATTCCTTTCTCTACGCGATGCGATATCTCCCAGTAGTACTATAGTTGACTTGAGCTCCCGGAAAGAAATATATCTATCGCTGTACACGCTCCTGTGCTCTAAATTACGCGCTCATAACGGTACCTTGATGTTACGCACTTCCGTACCTAGACGTATTCTCTAGGTTAATATACTGTACATACTTAGGCATCATACAAGTATAACTGCTCTATGCGCTCCGATATGGAGGCATTCTATAAATTACGTGCTCCTATAGCTATTACTTATGCTAGCCACGCTTCAGGGTAATATTCCTTCAAGTCGGGCCAACCCCTGCTTATTGGTCTTGGTTCATGATCACACATGCACTGCAAATAGGTAATTGTAGTACATTACCTATTATAGTAGAATATACAAAAGAATCAAACTACTTAATACATATATGTAATTTATAGACCAAACAAGAGGTGATCCTTATAAGGACTTTGCTCTTCATCTAATAAATAATATATATTCTCTCTGTCTTTAGTATGGAACTCAATGTGTACGCTTAAAGATGTTAATGCACAGAGCATGGTATTATAACATAAGGAAGCTGTGATCTCGCTATAGATCAACACCATGTATAGCTTTATTCTGACCCAAAAACAGTCCGATACTATGCCCTACATTCGTTCGGACGTATAATAATTAATTATAGCAGACGCTATGGGAGCAATTACGGGAAATGAGAAATACAGTAGAGGCATAACCGGATTACCCTGAAGCGTAGTTGAGGCTACGGAAGCATATCAAGCCAAGGATAGCTTTAGGAGCACGCAATTTATAGAATACCTCCATATCGGAGCGCATAGAGCAGTTATACTTATATGATGCCTAAGTATGTACAGTATATTAACCTAGAGAATACGTCTAGGTACGGAAGCGCGTAAGATCAAGGTACTGTTATGAGCGCGTAATTTAGAGCACAGGAGCGTGTACAGCAATAGATATATTTCTTTCCGGGAGCTCAAGTCAACTATAGTATTACTGGCAGATATCGCATCGCGTAGAGAAAGGAATGCGTTGCGTATGCTGGGTATGCTGGGTATGCTGGGTATGCTGGGTATGCTGGGTATGCGGGTTTGCTGGGTATGCTGAAATATGCGTAGCAAAGGGAATACGCTGGGTAGGCCGGCGTATGCTAGAATGTCGCATAGAAAAGGAAATATGTGCTGGGAGATATCGTATCACGAACGGAAATGAATGTATAGGGATATATCGTGTATGCCCACGATAGTGTATGCTGGGTATACTGGCTATGCTAGCTGTGTGGTGTGCTGAGTATGCTGGCTGCGTGGTGTACTAGGTATGCTTGGTATGCTGGCTGCGTGTGTGCTGGGTATGCGTGGTGTGCTATGCCGGGTATGCCGTGTATGCTGGTGCCAACGTGGTGTGCTGGGTATGGGGAAGCGCGTGAATTGTAGTGTTAATAACGCGGGTATTTGGTTGTGTGGTAAGAAAGGTTTAGTGTAGTCTGGTTGGGTTTAGTGTTGCTTTAGTGCCTTCGGATGTGATGAGAGTCTGCATGATGTAAGGTTTCAGTGCTAAGTAGCGATGTCTATTTCAAAGGTTTTCCCGTTAAAAATCCACTCCTTGTCCCAGACATCAACAAATCAAATTAAAACAATCGCATTCATGCACGATCTGTCGTTCCAGGACTATGCCAATTGCAGCCCAGAATTTTCTGCAATAATAAAAAGCAAATATATAACATGTAACTCGCCCTGCTCGATCGCAATGCTCTAGGCTCCCGTCATATTTTACACTTTCTACCTACAGACATCCTCCTTACCTACCATCAGTATACCACTCCACCCCTCACATTCTCAATACAATACCACTGATTTAGCTTACTTACTCTTCTCGCATACTAACTTTATGGTTAGTGTGTGGGTATACTTCCCGAGCTTCCTCGGAGGGAGTGATTTGGCCTAAACCACGCCAAATAGGTATTTATAGAAGGAGTTACAGCTCAAACATTGGAGAAAACATACGCCCGAAAACCTGGGAAACTGTGCTCCTCCGAGGAAGTATCGCCAGTACTTTCTTTCAAGAGGGCTTGAGAGCCTCCCCCGTTAAAGGCAGGATACCAAACATCTACCCCTATACCACAATCTACAATCTGCGGAAGGAACATCCCGACAGATTGCGCCAGAATGGAAAGTTAAATCATGAAATTCCACTTACACAGATTATGCATTTATCATCATTCATGCTACGAAGGGTCAGGGAAACAATCCTATGCAATAGCCTGAACTAACTACACCATTTTAAGTGAGCTGACTCAATACATAGTCATAACTATTACTTATCAGCGTTGGCAGTACAGTCAATACACCACGGAGAACAATGTTCTGAAGGAGATGAAGCCCCACGGACTCGAATGCGCAGCAGAGGAGAGGTATCCAAAGGGGTGAACCATCCCCACTGAGCTGCAGACGCCCAGGCAACAGCCAAGCGACAAAGATTCTGAAGTCTCATTACACAGGAATTCTACACCCACAGTTATCATTGAGATTCCCCGTACCGCGAGGCGAAATTTCAGTGTTCTCAACCGGCCCGGCCGCCGACCAGGCCGCCTGAAGCCTGGCCTGGGGGCCTAGGTCTTGGCAGGCCTGAAACCGCCTGGGCCGGCCCCGGCCTGACCTCATGAGGCCTGAATAGCCTGGACCGGCCTCAGGCTGGCCCAGGCTATTCAGGCCGTAATCAGGATTCAGGCCGTCCAGGCCGTAGTCCAGGCTATTCAGGCTATTCAGGCCGTCCAGGCCATAGTCCAGGCCAAAGGCTATGACAAGGGACGAGAGAGTCAAGGAGGAACGAAATGTATTTAGTGCGACTAGAATACAAGACGTTGCGTGAAGGAGAGGGAGAGAAGGGGAGAGGGAAATAGCCAGCTATATATACCTATTCCGATACCACTGTTGCCTCCTAATCCTCCTTGCCTCCCGCTGCTACCCGAGGGTTATTCCTTCGCGCCCTACCTTGTGCAATCCTGTGCGTCCATGCAGTGCTTCCTGCATGTGCCTGACTCTCCTGCACACCGCGATCGAGCCTACAGGGTCAGGGCCGTGACAGGTATTCACAAACAATAAACCTAACATGATTGAATACATTAAAGTTTCTAAAGATCCGGATTCAGATCTTTTGCCCTAGAGATGAGGTGGACGTCGTAGGACTTTTGCGGGCATAAAGAGACCGCAAGGGGTGGTTAACATTTGAGAGGAGACAAGGTGATTCATAGGGTCGCTTTTCTAAGAGCTCAGGGAATGGTTTTGCCGGCTCGAGAACCGTGAACATTGGGATGAAGGATACTATTCAGAGGTGGTGCGACAAGCTCGAGATTCTGGGATGCTGAGCACGCCGGGAATGGTGATTATGCATTCAACATTTTTATAACTATAGATTCCCTTTTATCGGAATCAACCGAGATTACTACAAAGCAAAAAACCTTGCAGCTACAGTATTTTAAGAATGCACCATTTTTAGGTACCAGTTAGTACATACAAAAGCCAGTTGTACCATGACAAAGTCATTCTCGGAATGTTACTGATATGTATAACTACTGGTGATGATCAGAGTATAGAAATATCAAGAGATAGCTCTACACTTGAAAGCTGCAGACAAACTTTGCTTTTATATAAGTGTAGTTGTAAATCATCGCAGGAAAAGATGTAATAGTGCTAAGAGAAGGTTATGGGAAAGAAAAAAAAGGTAGACAGGGTCATGGCCACAGGATCCTTGTTTTGCTGGAGAATTGAGTTCTCGATCATTGGCTGAATATCCATTGGGCAGGTTGCAAAGGAGGATTCTGTGCACAATCAGCTCGATGCGACGGTGAACATTATTAACTGGCAAACCCGAAGCTGCCGCGTGATTGTATGTTTGTTGGAATATGTACGCATGTGAACAGTCTCCAGCGACATGCCTTCCCAGAAATGTCGCAAAATAAAAGATAAGCCACTGTAGCAAAACTCCAGTTGTCTCTAACTATTTCTTCACCACAAAGATCGCGGCAGGATTTACCCTTACGCTCAAGGCACTCCCACAAAGATCATTGTCTTGACCTACCTATGATCATACCAGAAGGGCCGTACGAGATACCCCTGTTTAAAAAAATCAAGTAGAGCTCAACCTTAATTTGCGATCCGACCTCCGTGCTATCCGCAAAAATGCGCTCCCTCTGGGATTTAAACGTTTTACTCGTTTTCGGCTATTTACCATGACGAGGTCCATTTGGGGTTCCCATGTCTCCGGAGCGACAGGCACTGTAATACCGGGTATCTAAGAGGATGTTGTTGAACTAGGTTAAACTGTGATGTCTCGGAAACAACTATTTGGAATGACATGAAACCCGAGAAATTCGTCGCCCCTTTCCTCTGTCGAAATCATATGCCTCCACCGAGAGTTACCGACCTCGGAGCTTCTAGCAGTCTCCCAACTCCACAAACTTAGAGGAAGTCTGATTCCTCTGGGAGCGAACGAGTTCCGAATAATCCCTTCAAGCCCACGTCTCTCGCCTTCTATATGATATCGGCCATGAGCGGCTGGCAGGGGAGTCGGTGGACGATGACCGCGGCACGTCGTCCTTGGTTGTGCTTTGGCAGCCACGCGTCTCTAAGCTACCATCTTCCCCGCCTGGCGTTCGGCGGCCAGATTGGCAATCGGGGAGTTACCGTGCCTCATCCTTCACCTTCTCGTATAGTCAGATTAGCCTTTGTATAGCGACCAATCTGCCATAATCATTATTATCACATCTTCCTTTTGATGGGTGTGTATCTTCCGCCTGTTTCTTGTCCTCAAGCCCGTTCCTTCCACTTTCTCCACTGTTCAGACTTCATCCCTTCTCCTTTCAGACTTCTTCTCTATCGCTTTCCCCACTCTTAAGCCTTGTACCTCTTCTACCCAATCTGTCGGTCAAGCAGTTGTTCCATTCTTTGCAAACACGACCAGTGAGGTGCCAACCGTTTTCAGTCCTTTCTTCTCGTGCTTAGCATCTCTTATAAACACACCAGTGCCTTGTCAACTTGTCCAACATCCTCCTCATCGCTTCCACTCAGCCTTCCGGGTTTCCATTTCTTTCCTGTTATCTACATTCAATACCTCAATTTGCTCATTCAGCAGCTTGCATTTGGCACTGGATTCCTCCTACTGTCTTTCAGTTCTATTACCCCAGCCTCTTGTACACATCACCCGTGGCGTCACCCCTTGGGTTGTTGCGCTAAACAAATGATGTGTTAATGCAACCGTCTCAGGTTCCATCATAATTCGCGCCTCCTCCACCTTCAACGTCACTGGGCAACACATACTCAACGCCGCATCACTCTCGTCCTAAAACTCCTTTACGTCTTTTCCAGCTCTTCCTGCTCCCTCGTCCTCCCGATCTCCCTGCCTCTAGTCTTCAGTATCAACGCATGTATTCTGGCGTATTCCGATTTTTCCAACTCTACAGTACATTCCATGTCCTCTACAACTTAATCTCTCCTCATGTTCCCTGAATTCATCCGTCGCGGGCCTCGTCGGTGTCAAGGCCGGCCAGTAATGGTAACTGCTGTTATTCTGGCTCCAGGGCTCAAAATTTGGTAGGCGGAGCCCGTTGCCTTGCTCTTGCCCTTACGTACTTGACAATGGGGCAGTAGCGGGGGCAGGTTATGTAGTTGGGGCCAGCTTGGTGAATGCATTAACGTTAGTAGGTTCGAATCCTGCCTCGCCCTAAGATTTCCAGCCAAGGAGCACGGTTTGGTCCTCAATAGTCTGGTTGGCACAAGCCTCTCGTAGAGAGGTCCTCAAGGGAGGTTTCCCCGTGCTAAGTTAGTCAGTGAAGGTTTGCCGAGACTAGCCCCAAAGGGGCCTTGGGAGTGGAGGTGGTACGTTTGAATCCAGCGGAGTTCCGGCTGACTCGTCATGGTCCCCTTATGGGACAATAAAGTGCACTTTATATAAGAATACCCCCCCTCTGCCGAAGCATATTGCTTTTATCAAGAGTTTACTGTACCTCTAAGACCTATGAGGGCCTACTCGTCGTAATGGGAATTTTCATTAAAGTGGCAAGCTAGATGCTAGTGTAGGTATACAATATACGTGCAGTTGCTACATAGTATTACCGACTCGGACTCGAGCTGTCAAAACACTTCCACGTTTTTTTGCAGGTCTACCGGTACTGCCGGTGGATAGACATCGACCGGATAATAAAGAGAATAAGAATTTGAATTACTCCCTAACTCAATAAAGAGTGAGTAGAATAGAGGAGCGGGTCTGTTATATATGTAATAATATAGTTGGTGAGTGTCTCAACTGACATCGACGACATGGTAAATGGTCGCATCTCCTGCACTTCCGTCATCTATATAAAGCTTCCAATGAATCAATCCTGTGTGCCACGTGCGTCCTTTCCACGGCTGCCTCTGACTCTCGGTGTTGGGGATCTCAACTGACGCTTTAAGTTGCCCGTATTCGGATGCAAGAGCTATGCACGCTGGATGGAGACATAAATGGGGAGAAAAAAATAAAAGAGATCTAAAAGGAGGAGCAAGAAAAATCGACCATACCCCATTCCCCCCAACAAAGTCCCCAAGTCTCTACAGCGTAGGTAGTCATTCTCTATCATAATCAGCATCAGCATCAACTCCATATATTCTCTCCTCATTCTGTTGGTGAACTACCTATCTCGTCAACTCCCCCTCTCACCCATCCTGCAGTTGCTGCCAGAGCATCGACCCCCTTCTACGCAATCATAGCAGAGCGAGTGGACAAAAATAGTACTCCCGGAACATTTTCCCGTCTCTTTATATGTGTCACAGGTATCGTGATAGTCCCGAGTCGACAACTGATGTCCACAAAGGGTGCACTTGTAGCAGGTAATGGTGCACATTCTTCAAGTCAAGATGCTGAGTAAAGTACGAGATGTGTAAGCTGGAGATTTGAACTAAACTAACTTATTATCTGTTGTTGGAATCCAAAGTAGGGAGAGGAGATGGTCATATTTATTCTATCTACTGTATTAGTCTGGCTGCACAAGCCCCTCCGTAGGAGGCTACGTATATAAAACCAAACTATATTTTAATTTAGCTAGCTAATCTTGGCAAAACTTAATGTTTTTTTTAGTCTTGTTGGCAGAAGCCTCTCGTAGAGATGTTTTTTTCTTTTCCGTTCTGGAGCATTCTATTCCACGCTCGATAACTTGTTTAGCGAATCAGCCTTTGGCCACTTTCGACCTGTGATTAGCACCAGCAATTTCCAGCGCACTTGATTCGCCAAATTCAAATGTCCGCGTCGTCAAGCTTCAATTAGACCAGGCCAATAGCATGCAAGATCTTTTGGATTTGTACCCACGCGGGTACACAACCTAGATGATATATATGCCACCGTTGGGTAAATCAGAAGGAGGTCTAATCAGTTGATGCTATAGGTATTACCATGATCGAGCAGAAGTTTGTTTATTCCCCCCAAAATGATCTGTAGTTCCACAATTCAACGGCTGGCGAAGAAAGGTGTGTCTCATACGTTGCACCAGAGCCTTGGTGGTGCTTCTAAAGAAGTCGGAAAACTTTAATGTTCGTAGCCAATAAGAAACGGACTAGAGTCCTATTATTAGTTTCAGCAGAGTATAGAAGGAAACTTGGGATATATTCGCAAAATTGGGGTGTGACTGGGTAAAAGGTTTAGCTGTGCTGGACAAATTTGGGGGTATCCTATTGCGTGCAGTATTGGTAAATAAAGCAACATTCGAACCTTGAACTGACAAATCCAAGGGAACACGTTATAGCATTGAACTAGTGCTACAGGCCTAGGGTTTCTGGATAGCCGTTTTGACCTCCATCTTTACAAGATTGCATCTAATATTAGCTCTTCATCATCATCCTTCAACCATATGTTGAAATATTGCCAAGAACTCAATCGGCCACCTTTTCCATTCTTTCTTGCCCATCTCGCTCTGTTTTCTCCATTGCCTCTTGCTGTGCACTATTCTCCGGCGTCAGAACCTTCTGGTAGTAGAGATCGCCCCATGCGGGTTCGTCGTGGTCGGTAAATACAGGGGTATTGGTACCAACCCCCGATGATGACGGTTGCGTTGACTTCTAGAATATGGCCACGGGAGTCGGGTCTACGAAAGCATGCAATAGAGTGGCCATAGATACTTCTCCAGCTTCACTATTGCCTCCCTAGACCCAGGTATTGCAAGTACTTCCATTTCTCAATACCTCGGTAGCTCCAATGAAGTCAAATAACCTTAACCCATTATTAGGAATATATGTAGGCCACTGTTCGGTCTCCATACTCCAGTATATTAGGCGTTTACCGGTTTTGCAATTATGCATCTGTGGACCGAGGTAATACGTCATCAGAGCAAATCTGAGTCCACCTTGAAGATGGGATTGATAGGATACATACATCTCTGGAGAAAGGAGCATCATCTCCCCCTCAGTACCACCGTAATATTATGTTGTTGCTCGAGCAATTTTGTGCGCTTGTCATTACGGAGCAGAACTTCACACGTCCGTAAGGGTATTTGAATGTCCCAGTCATAGTAGCCTGAGCTGCTTGCGTGTACCACTTCTGCGATACAATACCAAATATATTTACTCTAGACTGAGATCCTAGTTTGCCAGCTTTCCCACTGAAAATTTTGCGACTTGTTTTTTACCTGCCTGGAAGACCTTCTGTTACCTTCTCCTCGCCAAGAAACCTGCCACTACCTACTTACGCTTTGCCCCCAGCTTCTCTTCCCAAACCTTTCAATAGTGTGTTTTGCTACCTCCAACTCCTTTCCAGATTTGATAGCATCCTTATTCGCATACTTCTGACCGCCTAAGAAATAGACATGCGTCTGGTATAGCTTGCAACATTATTGGGCAATATCCTCCGGAAGTATTTCCAGCTTCCGGAGGAGGCAAGTACATGGCTCTATTCCACCACAATTGCAGTATTGTTCCAAAGCGTTCCTATTCGCTTGATATTGGCGTTACTCAGAAATTGATTTGGCCCAAACGGAGGCAAATTCAAGTCTTTCAGCTGGAATTGTGCTATTGCGCTAGCGGAGATTAAGGTTCTAGGAAGCAAATACCTACAGTTCATGAGATGCTGTGGTCATGTTGTGAGGCAGGTCGATTAGGCTTTGTCGGCAAGACAACAGCCAATTGCTGGAAGGCAAGTTTGTGCCAGCCAGGCCAGCAGTTGCCCTCCTCAACGAGTAGTATCTTCCTGGCTTGTCAACTGCCTAATTTAGCATGGGATACTCGGAATTTGTGAAGTCTGGCGGGTATCGGCCTCTCGTAGCTTCATGACAAAATTGAGCAATATTTTCTTTCTTTACGAGGTCCCAGAATGATCCCCTTCTCGACTAGTTCACATGCTTTACTATTTAACCCTGAGCTCCGCCCTATGTGCAAAATGCGATGTAGGTCCCGCAGATATAGGACACAGGAAAAATATCAGCATCGCACAGAGAATCCCGTGCATATACGCTCGGGGAACATTACCTATCTAGGTGACGAGTTGGGCTTTCTAGGTGGGTTGTCCATATTAGGCAGTCACGTCTATTATTTCCTAGGCGTCATTCATGCCAAAGAAATATAGATACGACGAGAAGACGCGATATATTAAATGTTATCTTCTCAATAAATCGTCCAAAATGAGTCAAGTATACATATGGTCGATTTTCCGCAACCCTTGCTGACCCATCTCAGCCCACCCTCTAGTGTACATGGGAAAATCTCGGATACTCTTTGGCCCTACTCTATTGCTAGATATGCTACTCCTGCGGAATGCAAAATAGTATCACCCCACCCCTCAATCCTGATGCCCATGCCAACTTCCGACACCGCCTCTGTAAGAATACTGAAGCTACAGCGACCACTTCGATCAGAGTCTAACTTGTTGAGCCCCACCAGGACAACTGTTGGTGGCTTTGCAAACTTCCTTTCAAATTTCACCACCCCGTGGGTACCCTTTTCTGGGTGCACGTCACCGCTACATATTCCCGGCAATCCCGCAGGGTACGCGAACCAGGAGATCCCCGCCTGAAATAGTTCTGTAGTGTCCCAGGAGTTGATATGAACTGTAAATCCTGCCGTTGTTATGTCTGTGGCAAACGCTACGACACGCTCGTTGTGATTCCGAGAGAGGTCAAGCTTATTGAACCAGATGACAACTTTTGGGATTGTCTCATACCGATGATGGAATATAATCCTGCGATGTGTGAGATGTTGCGGGTTCATCGGCGAATGGTCTTCGTTCGTGTGGAAGGTGCCAACTTGGAAATATGGGTGTCCACGAGGTGCAGCAAGCCAAGTGCAACCTGCATTATAAATTTTTGTGTTGAGCCATGACCTGATGTGTGCACCAAAAATGTGCTCATGGACGTCTTCTGCAGAAACATGGACACGGACATTGGCACCGCGATCGATTTCAAGCGAATTTAAGCCGAGGATTATTTCAGGTGGGTCAGAAAATTTTGTTGAAAATTTGATGAACATGTGGTCGTGATGACGGTACGGCGTGTTGGGGTGCCTTACAAGGTTGGTGTGAAAGGTCCCCCATTCAAGGAGTCCAAGTGCAGCTGGCCCCTCGACTGGTTTTCCCATGGCATAAGGTTCTATTTTATCCATCTCGAGAAGTATTTTTGTCGTATCTATTTCGAGAGATACCACAATCAATATTCAGTGAAAATGATCATGATAGTCGAATTCAGTCACGTATGCTAACATACCTCCCACTCGGCGAACGGCAGTTAGCTTATATCCAAGCAACTGTTCCAGATGGTTCACCGTATCGACCTCCCCCAATTTGCTATCGTCTGCCATAGACATGCTCACTGGTCCTTTTGAGTTATCTGAAGCCGGATTCAAGCCACAAAGGTAAACCTCCCCAGGCGGTCCGGTGTGGTTGGCTTGTGTAGTGTCTTCCTTGTCGACGCTAGTATGAGAAGCTGCTGGCGATCGCATCGCAAAGCCAGGACAAACGCCAGTCTATCGTTCAGCTGATGCTCAATAAAGATGATTTCAAAATTGAAGTTTTGCAGAGGCCAAGGTGCTTGAGCGGCAAATTTAGAGAATTATACTGGTCAAGTGCTTGGGAATCAAGATGGAGGCCAGTTTATAATAACAAACGATTGGAGGCCTGGTTAGTCACCTGAATTGGCCGATCATCAGGCGTGAACGTTTCATATCGCTCACGTGCCTACTCTACATTTTTAGGCGAGCTATGATTTGGGCACCTACTGTACCTAATTGGTCAAATCCGTGCACGGATATGCATACGAACAAACTGGTTATGTAGGTACCCGTACATTGTACATGCATAGCAGCCAGTTGCTTCGGCGACTCTATTTCCTTTTCTACTTTCTTCGCGATCTCTTTCTATAGCATAATACTCACTATACTTACCAGTCAAATCGTCCAGATTTTAATCAGGCAGCTTTGGAGTTTCCAATAATGCTGATTAACCTGTAGTTGTCAATCTAAATCACATAGAAATCGCCTGGACAAAAGTCGTGCGAACTTTTTGAATCTAAACAAATTCAAATATATGTTTGTATGTGGTAGCTATGCATATTCTTGGTGTACACCGGACCTAGCATCGTAGCACTTAATTAGTAATATCCCGTGATATTACAGAAGCAACATATTAAAGGTCAATTCCCGTCTTAATTGAAACAATTATACATTACAAGAAGGTTATCGTCAACCTCCCTCTCTTCTAGATTGCATGCTGCTGCACGATGAGCTCTCTCCTGATAGTGAATCTATACCTTTTTGAATTCTGGTTGCAATTGAGGAATCGGTCAACGAAGTGGGTGCCAACGATATGGAGGGGGTAAAGTTTGAAGAGGGAAAGTCAGTAGAACTTGAGAAAGCGGGGTTTTTTGAGTTTATTTCTTCCTGTTGTTGCAAACGCTTCTGCCAGCGAAGTCGAGGGTTGGTAGTAGATGCTTACGAACCTTCAATTCCACCCCTCGGCCTCGCTGTGCCATCTGCTTATATTGTACTATTTCTCGTAAGAGTTCATGATTCGATGGAAATCCAACATCTTCCATAACTCCAGCAAACTCTGTGATTGCCCTCTCCTCCCTTGCACCGAATAACTGCTTTTCCCTAGCGGCTGGCATAGTCTGTGGTTGTCCCTGCACATCGCCAACGTGCAAACCAGTGTACGAACGTTGACTCCATAAAGAGCTGCAGATTTTGCAATGACTACCTCTGGCTCCTGTCGAGCATGCTGTATCGCTCTCTGCAGCTTGTTCTCGTAATTAGTCTTGCACATGGTGTTTAGGAGAGGTCTTGGTGATACTTCCAATTCTAATGATTCGATTGATATAGCTAGGTCGGCATATCAGTTGCAAGGGGTGGTAACGAGATGGTTGGCCCACAGGGGTGTTCTAACCTCGATCATCCTACGGTGCACAGCCATCCTTAGGCAGCCGATGGTACACATACCCACTATCGCTTACACATAGGTGAATGAGTACATATTCCACAGGCATAATATCCAGTGCAATGTGTAAAAACAACAAGGTACCACAGTAGATGAATGAGCACCTTATGTTCGCTGGGTATTCTTTATAGGGCACAGAATACCCATTCCACTCTACACACTGTTGTCGATATCCAGCTTGAAGTACAGTGCGTAAACTGGGATAATTCTACAAATATTCTTCAAAAATGTTGACAAATGCCAACGACAGATTAAACCTATCAACCCCTACGAACGTCACTTCTTCGCAAAGTTCACGGAATAGTATTCTCTCAAGTTGAGGGATAACCGCAATCTTGAAGCGACCGACAAGCCAGGACTATCAAGGTCATCTTGAAATTCATTAATTCGGGCTCTTGCAATACCGTATTTACTTGCTAGGGCGCCCAGTGCCCATGTTGGAGGATGGCAGTTAATGCTGGCAACAGGACTAGCTGAATAGATGCTCGGCGTGATCGGCAAATGTATGCTTTGTCCGACGTTTGGATGGCATCTCCATTGACAAACACCGATACGTATGGTTTGGACTTGATTATTTTCTCCAAGCTTAAATGACGCTAACTAATACCCCCACATGAAGGACGCGAGAATGGGTATTCCAAGCCCAGCCCCGATATGCTATTTAACAACGGATATATCGGCAGTGTTGGAGACGATGAAGATGTGTGAACGAGAGAATGTAAACATAACACATTTGAACAGTGAATGGATCCCTTTGCGTCATAGGAGGTCAGATATGTATCATATGCAAGATATTGCTTCTGCAAGAAACTATAAAGCCTGTGATATCCGAGTACCTTCCCGCATACCTAATTTCCCCTCGGATCCCTGGAACCTTCCTTTCGCAGTAAATACAAATAGCTCTTTTCCCGCACCATATACATGGTCATTTCCAACATAAGATGCTGAATGCAAGACTCTTAAACGTCACCAATACACCAGACCCTGCCATCTGGTTCATACCACAACTTTCCCTTCGTGAAAAGATTCTCTCGACAACACGCCCTGGTGTTTGGCCCTGTAGCTGGACATCCCGTTGAAGGCATCGGCACGCCTATTATTATTAATATTAATATTATCAACATTATTATTCCCAAGCCATTTCAAACTATATCCTGCTATATGTGTATACCACGGATGGGGGATTGGGATACGGCAGGGAGATTCTTACATCCAGAGCTAAGCCCTGGCTTGACGTACGGGTACGAAGTCCAAGTGACGTATGTGCAGCAGGCGGGGATGTAGTTGAGTGAGCAGGTGGGGAGTGCGCGTTTATTGAGTGCCTCGGAGTCGGCGCCGGTGGCAGAACTTGTTACTGGCATTGGGCTGGCGGATGTAAGGGCGGGAATTAACCCGACGAGGAGGAGTGGAAGCTTGAACTGCATTTTGAGGTAGCGATATCTGGGGGATTGATATCAATAGGAGAGAAATTGGGCAAGAAAGTATCGATGGGGACAAGGAGTGACTTTAGGGTTACTCGGTCCACTAAATATATCAATTCACGATATCGTTACTTTCTCCCTCAAACCGGTGAACAGAAATTCGCATAATGCAGCACTCGGTTCTTCCAAACCGGTGTGTGCAAAGTTCCGCAATTTACAGGAGTCGGAACATCGGTTCCACCGATAGTTGTGTAACAGAGGTGACTACTTAATGTGTGTAACAGTGACAGCAGAGACTCCATGTAAACACTACTCAAACGGGAAGTAACAACCGACTAGTTACATATACTATATATCTACGCAGGCACATGTATAGGTGGGCCTATGGGAGCGGACAGGTTACACAATAACATATCCCGTCGCTAAAGTTGCGGACATATAGTCTGGCTGGATCGCGAACCCATATTGACCTCTCACGACTCGTTCCGGGGATTGGAAGTTAGTGTCCAAACCCAGCAGCTGAATTTTGAAGCCAGTTTCATGCCTAGTGTAGTTATACCGTATATACACTCAGGTGGCAAAATATTTCGTACCCTACCTGCATAAAGTGGCCTGAGTGTTACAATTTTGCTGCAAATCTGCATTCTCAGGGAAATTTTTAGCTACCCGGCTGTATGACACCAACAGTCGGCAGATTCGACTCTCATAGGTGCCCCACACGCCTGTTTGATAAAGCAGGGGTCTTGTGTAAACAAATCCAGAAGCAGGTAAGAGCTTCGTAATAGTAAGGCATAGTAATTCTGATTGTGAGTAGCGAGAATACAAGGAGTGCAATATCCACCCCACTAGTAGTACAAAGTTATAGTTTTTGATAAGAAATTTGATTTAGCGCTCTCGTTCATCATAGTGTAACCATACCATCTGTCAATGAACACTAGCAACTGTTCACCGGTTGGGAATAATTGTCAGCGCTAGATAGCTCGCGAATTGGCAAGTTCGAAAACATACATGTCATGCCTATATTGGTATCCTTCGGGTAAATAATTCCACTTCACTGATTAATATCGTAAATATCCTCCTTGGGATTCCTTGCTTGGGAAAACTTAAAGTTGAGGCGAAGGAACCACGTCGTTGTAAGAATCAGAACTTCGGTTTTCCCCAACAAAGAAATCACACATGATGTATTCCTTGTTATTCCCAGATTCTCGGCGCTGCACTGGTACATCGGGGGGATGCAGCAGATAACCAATTATTATACGGGACTGCACATAGGTGACAATCGAGAGGTGATAGTATAGCTCTCCTTTAAAGATCTACAGGATGCAAATTTTAGGGGTGTTAACTAATTGAAGCTCTTCTAGCAAGTGAACTAGAACTGGTGATACCTGTAATTTAATGATTTTGGTACTATTTGGTGCCGATTGTTTTCCGGAAGGTTGGCAGGATAGCTTAAATGGTACCTCTAGTAGATAAATACTACTCCCAAGTTTTCCAAAGTTAGGAGACAAATATGGAAATTTGTGAGTAATATGAGGATTTTTGAATGGCAAAAAAAGGAGGGATATTAGGGAAGTATGTACATGGCCAGAGGAAGCAGAATGATACTCGGTTTGAGTAGGCCTCTTTCTATATCGAAGAACTGATGTGCAACAACTGATGTGTAACACGACCTACATAAAAAGGTAGGTCGGGTGGTCTCCACTTGTCTTGGTGACTGGAGCTTATCACAACTTGTGTAACTAGAGCTTCACATTGCGTACAGCTGGCCTAATCTGTGCAACCTGATTATAGAAATCGTTTCTCGATTGCATATACGTTTTCGTTTATGGCGTTATTAACCATGTGCCAATCCGCGTCATGCGTGGATAAAGGAGCTTCTTAATTGGCGCAGTCATGTCTACGGGTCACTGTAAACTTTGCGATCCCAGCCCCCACGAAGTACAGTACGTCGGTTGCGTGCGTCTCCATAGAGCCAATCAGAGGTCAATCTGGGAGGTCTTAGCTCACATGAACGAATGTACCCATCTGTATATAGGTATTGTGGGAGTAAGATACGGAAGTACCGGTAGTGATGAACGTATGAGAGAAAGCGCAACCAGACTAAGATGGGCGTTGTTCCATAGGAACACAGTTCACAAGTTGCTGCTCTACAACTCTAACCTCAACTCCAAATTCAAGTTCGAAAGCTGGCGATGCTACCTTAAGGTACATCTGGTTGTTCGCTAATAATTCATAATTTTTAAAAGAGTAACCAACTTGACAAACTGTGACAGCTATTACATACAGTCAAGGCACCAATAAACACACAAGAAAGTCAATGCAGTTCATCAAAAGCGTTCTCACGACTGTGTTCAACATAGACATTATGTGCTCTGCAATTTGGGATTCATACACATGTCTATCTAGCTTAGTGTTTCTTAGCCTATGTACTACACAAAGCTGCTTGTCGGTACATGCAGAATTATATTAACAATAACAACCAACGTTTCGGTAGTCAGTGGATGCAAACGCTTTCAGCTCGGCTGAATCATGGAAAACTAGCGGCCAGCCGAAGAACAGTAACATTTATGCACGATCTGTCGAGCCCCGCGACATGTAAACCATTGATGTAAAATGCAAACGCCTTACCCGGTCAGGAAGACTCGTCCAGAATCTTCCCCCCACAAAGGCAGGTACCCCAGAGCTTCTAACAGCGTCCATGTCAATGCTGCAAGGAGGCCAGAGAAACAATTTTATCCAAAACCTTGAACTACTACATGCAAACCCATTGATCTAACTACCCATTTGTCCATAATGAGTCCACTCAATATCTAATCATAGGCTTTCCGCTCCAACGATATCGCATACAGCTTCTAGAATCGGATGTGCCATAGGGGAGGATAACCATGGCCCTCCCCAACAAGCAGCAGATACCGGAGTAACAGTCGACTGAAAGAATAAGACCTTAGAGTAGAGATGTAGAGCAACTTTTGCCGTCATCTGGGAAATTCAGTATCACAATATCTCGCCAAGAAGACCATACCCAAATATTAGAATCCCAAAGGCAGAGGCCGAACGACCCTGGTTCGTATATAAACTCTGGCATGCCCTTGCGAGTTCACAGGTTCGCGAGTTTTTCTTTTCTTTGGGGGGATCATAACTCGTATTGAGGCAGCGCATCCCCCACGTCGAGCCTGAACGATTATCACGTACATGACCAGATACCCCCTGGAAATGAAGATACGCAAGAACACCGAAAAGAAGAACGTGACGGAAGAAAAAGAAATGCCCTCGCCCTCACTCTCTCATTGCCTCCACAAGCAGCTCGCTCATCCCAAATCTGCTCCCACAGTCGTCCCCTGCTCTCTGCCAACCCCGGACACTCCAGGAGGCGCGCCGCGTTCGGTGCTGCCCCCTCGTCATACAGCCTGCACATGGAATCCTCCACGCTTCCCACCCTGTACCGCCACCACCTCTGCGGTCCCCGGTCTGTCACTATATGTGTCAGACCACTGAGTGCATCCCAGCTCCAACCCGTCCGTTTTGACGGCCACCCAATGTGGATGGCTTGTCTGATGCCAGCCGGTGTGTTGCGACGTCAGGCCTGAGCATACTTCTGCCTACCCACGCGGTCTCCTTCGCCTCCCCACCCGCCCGCTCTCGAGCACCCCACTATGTCCCTTCACCCACATAACCGATCGCCCCTCTCCCGTCATCAATTCCTTTTCCCATGCCATCACTATGCCTAGGAATTCCGCGCCCATCCCTGTCGCCAGAAAGCCTAGGTATTCGCCCTGCTCTATCCCCTCCCCAACCATTGCTGCCGCTGCCGCCCCCTCTTGCTGGGAGCCATCTGACCATGCCTGAACTCGGCCCTCGGAGCAGGGAGCGGTCCAGTGTTGGACAATCTCTCCAGGCTTAACCTGGGTGGATTCGCTGCCTCGCCATAAGCGAGAAGCCTCAATGCGAGTACTGATTTACCCCTCCAAAAAAAACTCGACCCTCCTATCGTCTCCATCGTCGGCCGCCTCTTTGTTCACCTTCGATGTACCGCCTCAGCACTGTGTCCTCCTGCAGCGCCTCTTTCAGGATTATCTCCGCTGTGTCCCTGAGCTGTACAGCTGTGGGAGAGCCCTGCCGTATACCGAAGCCGGCCACTTAAGGGCGCTTTGCTTTCAGCCAGTGCCGGTATGCCTGTTATCTCCGAGATCTTCCATCGTGAGTTGCCTTTCCATCCGCTGCAGAGGTTATCCAGCTTGCCCACTCCCCTGCTAATCTCTCCTGTTCTTCCCGGGGTTCGTGCCATAGCTCCGCGCCATATGTCAAAATCGGCAATAGTTGTCCGCATACAATCTGTTTCATTGCCTTCGGTGGGAATCCTATTAGTCGATACAATAGCCCCCATGCTCTTGCCTTGGAATATCTGTTCTTCCGCCTTATCATCGCTGACATATAAACTGTGAAGAGGCTTGGGCTTAGTGGCGAGCCCTGTGGTGTGCCCTGTGTCATCCTTGCTTCACCTATGTAAGTCTTTGCCTTCGACCTCCATCGTGAACAATCTTCGCCAAAAAAAGCATTGGAGAGTATATCCACAGGCAATTTCGCTGTAGGCTAACTTCTATGAATGGCGATTGTAAAATTATTTCCTGTCAAATCCGCCCCTCAGTGTAAGTAGGCAATTGATCTCGTACTGCAAAACAAACAGGTCGACCAACTCTGGGTCAAAGAATTTATTGTAGGCAAGAATATTTGTCTGGTGACTTTGTCTCAGGGCTTTGTATATTTTCGGCAAACATGTCCTCGATAAGGCGTTCTTACTTTCGAAATTACAATACCTAGAAATGTGCCAGTGCGGCGATTAGTATTCTAAGCAAAAGCTATACGACTAAAGGTATTATCCTAGGTATTTACATATTTAGTGATCCGAATTTTTGGGCAATATATACCCTGACTAATTTCTCAATCCCCTTTCAAAAAGACTGTGCGATTCTGGGGAATGAAACCAAAAAATTCTTCCGTCGCCGGGAATTGAACCCAGGTTCTGAGAGTTCTCATCCTTGAGGAGATGAGAGTCTCAAATGCTAGCCACTACACCACGACGGATTGGCTGTCATGTGATTGACCTAGCCTATATACAACATCATATTCACGATATTGTGCATGCACAATTCAAATATACATGCCTCCTGTACATACATGTAGTCTTCTCTAGAAAAGATCTAGGGGAAATGCCGAGAATTGAACATAAGCATGCAAGTACATTGAACTCTTGCGGATATAATTGTATGGTAGGAAACCTGCTGGTGTAGATTGTGGTACATTTCTTCCCCATTAATTGTCGATTCGCCGAATCTCCTACTGGTAAGCGCAGTGGCATACTAGTGAATACAGCAGGGAGAATTGTAAGGTATACACTTTATGTCTATGATTTTGGGGGGGGGTCATTGGGAGCGACTGACCCCCTTTACGTCCATTACTAATTAAATAAACCCCCACTGGCAATTTCCCCCATAAGTTGCTTAGCTCCAATGTTATTCAGGAGAATACCCTTCCTAAACTTCTCTCTCTGTATATCATATTGGAGATTTCGCATATTTCTCAGTTATTAAGTTTATCGTTAATTAAATGGAGTACACTATACTAATGCAACGAAAAAAAAAAGAGGTTTTGCAAGCTTTCAATGGTAAGTCTAACATTCAAGTCAGCAATACAGCAGCAGCGGTGGCGGCGGGAACCGCTAGTGATTCCTATCTAGCTCATTATTATCAGATACCAGACTCATTCTTCTCCTTTGTTATTTGAGCCCCAAACTGTGCACCACTGTGAGCATAAATTACTGCATTTAGTTCGGTAATATTCCCGGACATTCTCCATTGCGCAATACAGAGTCCCATCATGAAAGTTTTGGGGCAGGTAGAGAGGCAGGACATATAATGCAGTGTACCTTGCCTTAGTTTAGCGATATTTACTGTTACACACGTCAGTGAGAACAAGGTTACTCTCCTAGTGCCTGAGCTCTAGCTTGACATCATACCTGCCCAGCGAGAAGCTGGGAAAACTGGTGAATAAGAGCCCTTGTCAATATCTTTTGATCTTCCCTTTAACGGTAGCAGCGTTACTACTTGTGGCAAGATAGGCAGACTTGCTTAAGCTTGGCTACACGATTGTGACTTACTTTACGAGAAAACCTTTGAAATACCCCTCGGGTAACACGGACTACTGTGAGACACCCCTCGCTTAGTGGAACATGTCTAAGATACCACACTATACCTATCTCCTATGTAGTCGTGAATTAGTTCTGAGCCTATGCAAGAAGCGTGTTATGTACAGTGCTCTGCTTCTCACTCTGTTACCCGCTCCTACATATGTAGTTCTACACGCTCCCTTCGCTACACGTTGCCGTGTAGGCGCTACCTAGGGACTGATCGTACGCGTTCCTAAGCTTTAAATCGCGCTCTAATGTCGCTCTGGTCGTGATTGTTCCTACTTTCCCTATATCATATCTCCAAGCACCATATCCAGCATACTTCCCTTCTCTACGCGATATTCCAGCATACTACAGCATACCCAGCATACCAGCATACCGAGCCCACCCAGCATACGCAGTATCCCCGGCATACCCATACCCGACGCATTCCTCCCTCTACGCGATGCGATATCTCCCAGTAATCCTATAGTAGACTTGAGCTTCCGAAAGCTAAATTTATGTATCGCTGTGCGTGCTCCTGTACTTTATATGTATTATGCGCTCATGCCGGTACCTAGACCTCACTTCCGTACCTAGACCTGTTTCTAGGTTTAATATACTGTACATATCTAGGCTCTAGTCATACAAGTATTACTACTCTATGCGCTCCGATATGGAGGTATGCTATCAATTATGTGCTCCTATTTGGCTTCTGTAGCCACAGTCATGCTTCAGGGTAAATGAGTCGGGCCAATGCTTATTGGTCTTGGCATGATCAAGCATGCGCAGCCGATAAGTAGGGTACATTACCTATTGTAGTAGAATATATATACAATCAAATTATATGAATACATATATCTATGTAGTTTATAAACCAAACAAGAGGTGATCCTTATAAGTACTCTGCTATTAAGCTAATAAATAATGTATATTCTCTCTGTCTTTGTATGGAAAATAAAGATGTATACATAAGCATATCTGTAGTACAGAGTATTATGACACGCTCTGATGTTCCACAGATCAATGTCATGTATAGCTTTATTCTGACCTACAAATAGTCCCATACTATCCCCTACATTCATTCAGACATATAATAATTAACTATAGCAGACGCCATGGGTGGAATTTCAGGAAATGAGAAATACAGTAGAGGCATAACCGGATTACCCTGAAGCGTGACTACGGCTATGGAAGTATATCGAGTTACAGGAGCACGTAATTGATAACATACCTTCATATCTTCATATCGGAGCGCATAGAGTAGTAATACTTGTAGGACTAGAGCTTAGATATGTATAGTATATTAAACCTAGAGAATAGGTCTAGGTACGGAAGTGCGTGAGGGGTGGTAGACACTGGCATGAGCGCATTATTTAAAGCACAGGAGCATGTACAGCAATAGATGCATTTAGCTTTCCGGAAGCTCAAGTCTACTATAGGATTACTGGGAGATATCGCATCGCGTAGAGAAAGGAATGCATCGGGTATGCCGGGTATGCTGGGTATGCTGTAGTATGCTGGAATATCGCGTAGAGAAGGGAAGTATGCTGGATATGGTGCTTGGAGATATGATATAGGGAAAGTAGGAACAATCACGACCAGAGCGACATTAGAGCGCGCAATTTAAAGCTTAGGAACGCGTACGATCAGTCCCTAGGTAGCGCCTACACGGCAACGTGTAGCGAAGGGAGCGTGTAGAACTACATATGTAGGAGCGGGTAACAGAGTGAGAAGCAGAGCACTGTACATAACACGCTTCTTGCATAGGCTCAGAACTAATTCACGACTACATAGGAGATAGGTATAGTGTGGTATCTTAGACATGTTCCACTAAGCGAGGGGTGTCTCACAGTAGTCCGTGTTACCCGAGGGGTATTTCAAAGGTTTTCTCCTTACTTTACCGCTGTGTCACTCACTGATTCTACTGTTGTGATTCACTTTTTGACAAGGGCTCTTATTCACCAGTTTTCCCGGTAGAGTACTCGGTTATAAAGGAAAGTCTGGCGAAACGTGGAAGGCCGCATATGCGTGGTGCGAGGAGTAACCAATCAGGGCTCAATATCTGAACCTATCAAAATACCGTATCTACTCGAGTTATTCGCTAGTGCCTTGGCAGCGATCACACAGTATACTATGGTTGTTGAAGTTAGCGATGCAGATCAAAGATGTCTGTGCTACAGTGCGACCGGCGGATTATGACAACTCATGTTGTTGGGCCTGCATGGATTCAATTCGAAAAGACAAAAAAGCCATGATTCAAAAATCATTCCGTGATGTTGGGGTTACTTTACCACCCGATGGAAGTCAAGATGATGAACTTCATATTAAAGGTTTTGATCCACAAGACCTCAAAATCCCCTCTACCGATGTAGACATTCCCCTCATGTATCAGCCTGAACAAGGCTTCCGCACCCTTCCTATTGAGCCTTGATCCTATTATTTTCACTGACTGAGCAATACCTGTCATTTTCGCCGTCATGTATTGATCGCCTGCACTAGACTTCCTCTGCTTAGCTGTGTGATCGCTGCCAAGGCACTAGCGAATAACTCGAGTATGTAGATACGGTATGACCAACTGGCCGATACCTGTAATAAGTCAGGACTTGAATATTCTGCTCACGCTTTCAGTAGAATGTAGGGTTCCGAGACCAACGTCCGACTATGCTGATACCTAACGAATACGAACCCAATGGAAGGTGATCATGTCATTTGGGAAAAGCATGCTGTGAACGCAATTGTGTTGACTCCTACCATGGCCTCTCAATTACTAGACTTTAATTTAATAGAGCGTCTTTAGTCCAAGTTAGAGTATGAGCTGAGAGAGAGTTGTATAGAAGAATGCGGAATCAGGCGTTCTCAGAAATGCGCTTGTGAGAATATCTTGCTTCATTGTATGTATGCTCAAGGCGCTGCTACTATACCTAACTGCGTAAAGCTCGATTATAGGGTAATGCACGCTAGCAACCAGATATGGCGAACCCATTGCGCATAGCGAATTCTTTACAGCATACTACTCTATCATAGAATGACGGCGTCTATAGGGTAACTGGAGTCGCTGAATTCGATTATTACGTCTACTGCTCTCTCCGGGTTGCCCTAAACTTGCTAGAGCACTCACAACCTCAACAGCGCCCTCAACCCCCCCCTGACTGTAAACCTCCTACCTCCCGGCTGCCCTCCCCCGTATATGGCTGTTTACATCATGAATAGACTCCCTATGGATACCTTATATATTTATCATAAGTATAGGCCATGGGACAATTTCATGAATGTGCTGCATGCATTGCAAAAGGTCAAAAATAATACCACATGCACAAACCTCCTCCTGGATGTACTATTTACTGTAGTGAAAGAGCCCCAACTGAGCTATTCTCATATAACAACTTCTATGAGGCCTCTAAAGTGCCCCCCCGTATGGTTGCTGAGCCCTTAGGAGCTCCAGCACCCTCAACCGCACTCGGGTCTATAGCTAACCTCCTCAACAGGACCCCCTCCCCCTACAGGCGCAGCATATAAAATTCAATGGCTTTTACGGCCCATATAGGCTTCATTGAGAGCACAAGGTGCCTTCGACAGGTTCCACAATAGCGGTTTGCTAGAGCTTGTAAATATCCCTACTTCGACCCCTCTCAAACCCCCCTCTATTGAGTGGTTTAGAAGCTATTTAAGCCAGGTGGAGAGCATGATAAAACTAACTCTGAGCATAGTAAAGAGACTTTTAAGTATACTATAGCTAATTGTTACCGTAATTTGGTTACTTGAGCTTAGCCAGCAGAGGAGTAGGAAAGCTTGGGCTTAGCTAATATAGAATAGGAAAGCTTTAATTCAGTTTCTGACCGGAAGCAAGGAGGGTCAGAGTAGGGGTACCTTGTGAGTGCTTGTAGACCTTGATGATGGAATGTCAAAAAGGCACCTTGTGCTCTCAATGAAGCCTATATAGGCCGTAAAAGCCATTGAATTTTATATGCTGCGCCTGTAGGGGGAGGGGGGTCCTGTTGAGGAGGTTAGCTATAGACCCGAGTGCGGTTGAGGGTGCTGGAGCTCCTAAGGGCTCAGCAACCATACGGGGGGGCACTTTAGAGGCCTCATAGAAGTTGTTATATGAGAATAGCTCAGTTGGGGCTCTTTTACTACAGTAAATAGTACATCCAGGAGGAGGTTTGTGCATGTGGTATTATTTTTGACCTTTTGCAATGCATGCAGCACATTCATGAAATTGTCCCATGGCCTATACTTATGATAAATATATAAGGTATCCATAGGGAGTCTATTCATGATGTAAACAGCCATATACGGGGGAGGGCAGCCGGGAGGTAGGAGGTTTACAGTCAGGGGGGGGTTGAGGGCGCTGTTGAGGTTGTGAGTGCTCTAGCAAGTTTAGGGCAACCCGGAGAGAGCAGTAGACGTAATAATCGAATTCAGCGACTCCAGTTACCCTATAGACGCCGTCATTCTATGATAGAGTAGTATGCTGTAAAGAATTCGCTATGCGCAATGGGTTCGCCATATCTGGTTGCTAGCGTGCATTACCCTATAATCGAGCTTTACGCAGTTAGGTATAGTACACCGTTATTAAATCTAATTAAGATATTTGCAGTATCGCCAGCCTTTTTCCGCCCATACACTCCGAGTAAAGTACTGTACTCTGCCGTATTCCCAGCCACCTAATAATTATTTGTACTGAATATTTTTTGTGCGATATGTGATGGCCAATGATTTCGTAGCCTCGAGCGTATTGCCTATTTTCTGGCCTACCGGCTATCAAACAATATTTTTGCGGCTGCGGCTGTCTCACCAAGACGTTTTGGTGGGAACTACATATTTTCTTTTGCCCACACGATGAGATATGGAAGTCCATTGCTAGGAATTTGAGTTGCGGGCTTTGAGCTTGTTACAACGGAAGCGGGTGGATACACGGGTGAATTGGTACCTGTTTGAAGTGTTTGGCAAGAAAGGTTGGCAAAAGCAAGATCAAGCAACTCATAGCTCTCTATATAACCAGTTGAGATAATGCGGGTTGTACCTACCGAAGAAATACGTGCGGGTGCACGTGCCATACAGCAGCGGGCTGGACCAATCGATCCATGGCCTTACCGTAGTACCAGTACCGTGCTCCGCATTGTCTGTGTACTAGGTTACGGCCAATTGAGTCGCTCTTGTGATTTGGAACACATGAGGCCAGGAAGAAATTGTTTAGAACTAATTTGCAGATCCCCGCTGCACCTTGACAACAGGTGGTCACAAAGTTGGCATGTATGTAACATCTTGAAAAGACAGCATACATGTCTCAGTCACACATATATCTGCTCCTGTGTTGCTAGGCACTCACTACTTGAAAACTTCTCGATCTCTATTATACAATGTATGACTGAAGGTATTTGTATATCGGAAGGATGGGATATTGCGAACGAAGTATCCATCAATCGGCGCCAAAAATGAGGCAGCAAGTGGTTCCAACCCCATGTTAGGTAGCCAGTTCTTGATATTGTTGAAAGACTGTACATAACCGGCACCATCCACAGAAGAGTTGAAGAAAGGGACTCTGGTGATAATGGGGTCCGTAAGACATGCTCTCCCACTGCTGAGCACGAGCTCACCGATGCCGATAGTTTCTAATTCTGGATATATGATCCGCTCCCTTGTTGTTTTACAGTTTCTAATTCTGGATATATGATCCGCTTCTAAGCACTATTCGCCAAAGTGTAAATCACCTTACTTCCGATGCATGTATGCAGCTCGTATAGGTTCCAATGCGAAATCTTCTTTAGGTGCTCACAAGTGGAAATTTTTCCCAAGATTCGAGATCTTTGGCAAACTCGGAGGCCAATTGCATCGATGAGCTCACAGATAGTGACGGCGAGGATCGCGAGATAAATCGCCTTGCCGCTGAGTGATCGGAGTACTGAGGCTTTATACCATCGTACCAACAATAGGCTATACATCAGGTTCTGTCTGTATAAGTACCTCTGATTCCCACAGCGTCATCCTTTAATACCCCCTCTAATGTGTAACCCAGAAATAATCTCACGGCCTAAATTTGCCAAAGATGCGTACCCCTTCCCCTCTCCTCGCCTTCTCCCTCTCCCTTTCCTTCCTCACTGGCCCTACCTTTGCACAAAAGCCAACCGGCATCACTAGCAAAACCACCAGCAAACAGGACCCAAGAAGCTACAACACCACTGTCCTAATCCTCGGCGCCGGCATGACCGGCATCACCGCCGCCCGCTCCCTCGCCAACGAGCTCAACATCACTGACTTTCTCGTTGTCGAAGCCCGCAATGAAATCGGTGGACGTATGCAAAACACTAAAATCGGGGATACCACAATTGAGTACGGTGCAAACTGGATACAGTCCCTCGGTACAAACCCGATTTGGGCTTTAGCGAAGAAATATAATGTGAAGAATACACCGAGTGTATGGACTAATATTGACTACTTCACCGGGGACGGCTGGGAGGGGCCTGGTGGGAAGTTACAGGAAGCGATGGAGCGGTATGAGGAAGTGTTCCCTGTAGCTGCTATTGAGGCAGGGAGAAGAGAGCAGCTGGGGTTACCGGATTTGAGCATGCGTGCGGGGTTACGTCTTGCGGGATGGAAGCCATTGACTCCAGAGGAGTTGGCTGCGGATTATTTTTTCCATGATTGGGAGATGGGAGAGACGCCTGTTGAGAGTGGATTTATTGGGACGATAAATAGTCATAATGAAACCTTTATTGAGAGCGGGAGTGACCAAAACAATTTATGTGTGGACCCAAGGGGGTTTAAACAGATAATTGTTGGGCAAGCTTCTGAGATTGACGATTTTGAAGGCAAACTACACTTAAATAAGGTGGTGGAAACCATTGAGTATAGTGGGCAAGGGGTCACCGCAAAGACAAAAGATGGGACCACCTTCTACGCAGATTATGCGCTTTGCACATTTTCGTGAGACCCCTATTTCCCGTTTTTCCTCAGCTTTAACTAAAGCTCAACATCAGCTTGGGCGTGCTCCAACACGACAATGTCAAATTCGCGCCTCCCCTTCCAGAATGGAAACAAGAAGCCTATGCCCAAGGACATATGTCCACCTACACCAAGATCTTTGCCAGATTCCCCTACAAATTTTGGAACAGTACACAATTCACCGTATACGCTGACCTGGATGAACGTGGCTACTGGCCTGTATGGCAGTCCCTCGACGAAGAAGGCTTTGCCCCAGGAAGCCACATCTACTTTGCCACACTCACCTCCGACCAGGCCTTCCGCGCCGAAAAAAAAACTGACGAGGATGTCCAAGCTGAATTTATGTCTGTTCTCCGACGCATGTACGGTCCAAATATCCCCGATCCTATCGAATTCAAGTTTCCAAGGTGGACACTCGACCCATTATTCCGCGGTTCTTTCAGTGCCTGGGGAGCTGGTGTCACTCAGAAACAACAAGACGACATGCGAGAAGCGATTGGCGGATCGAGTAACAGTGATTTAGAGAAGAGGTTATTCTTCGCGGGGGAGCATACGAGTAGGAATTGGTTTGGATATTTGCAGGGGGCGTATTGGGAGGGGAGGGTAGCGGCGCATAACCTAGCAGATTGTTTGTTAAGGAAGTGTGTGGAACAGCCGGCCACGGCGTTTGTCAAGAGGTCAATGGAGTCACAGGAGAGTAAGGGTTGGAAACAAGATGGACCGCAGCGTGCGAGGAGAAGGATGTGGGCGTAAATGATGCAGCGGAAGGTAGCATGCCTCCGTTAAGATTGGCGGAGGTGTATAGGGTTCATTGGCTTGCAGATTTACGGTCTCGAATTGTGTGATAATCAGGGTCGGAATAGAATCATTGAGGGAAGCCGACGTGCGGACGTTAATTTCTAAATATTTTGTACCTTACTTTAATGATCTGATGGATACGCAGTGGGATCTGGAACGATTTATAATATGTATAACATGATCTAAAGCCAGAGTATATTCACATCATAGACTGGTGAACGATATGGTGCAGTGGATTTAGGGTTTCTGATGGCCTCCTTCCCCTCAGTATGGTATTTATATATACCAGAATGGCATAGTTATTGTCACATGCTCTTCTATTCGCTTAAGTTTCTAATGCTAATTCTACCAAAGTCCGCACTCGGTACAGAGGTTGTGTTGCCAATGGGTATCTTCCGCATTGAGCTCAACCTCTTCTAGATCCTTGATTTTAAAGTCCTGAAGTCCACGAAATTGTACTCTGTGGCCCTAACTACCATCAGGAGGTAATGATATCCCGGTCTGCTCAAAAGACTTCACAATACTTTGTTGTTTTTCATGGTGAAGCTATATCCAATCCAATACTATCATCATAGTCCTCTTTTTCCTTAACTATTGCATCTGCAATAAAATTATCCAGCACAACAGCAATTCTATCCTTCAATCACTTATTCAGGATTGTATCAAGTGGATGAACATTGGATAGTTACTCACTAACCTTTGCAGATACTGCTATTGTGTTTCAATTGCCATCGTTGTTGATTCTTGTCTGAAACACCTCAGGCGGATCTGCAGAGAAACCAACACTAGTGAGGCCGGGTCCTTATTCCCCAATGTGGTACAGCTCTCTAACCTAATACGGAAGGAAGTCCGCTCCAACGCTAAGTATTCCAAACTTGGCAGTCATTCCCTATGAGGCCTAGCTCGAGTGATGGATAAACATCTATGCACCGCTTTGATTATTGCCCTTAAGACGTTGGGTATGTCTTTGACCTTCTGTGAGTGTGTGGGGGTTGTACTACTAGTTTTCGGTCCGTTCGTGAATTCGAGGTCCTTCAACGGTTGTTTCTTTTTTGGTCACAGGCTGAGTATAATTCTCAGCACTTACCCTTTCTAGAGGTTGGTGTAGTCGAGGTGGGGTATTGGTAGAATACAGCATCCGACGGTGCAACCGGTCAGACGGTGGAACCGGTCAGCTAACGAGTGCTGGTTAGAGTGGGCATGGCAGTCTGTATCGTGATATTTTAGATCAAATCTAGCAACGCGTACTGTCAGTGCATTAGGAGATGCCAGCACAATAGAATGTAAAGAAAAATATTCAGTAGATGTTCACATAGTAGAATACAACGCGAAAAGATGCCAGTCAGTCACGAAACAGAAGAACGCGATCCCTCAAATAGTGCTGGTCTAGAGCACCGTCAACCTCTTGAACCCTTCCAAGCTACCTTCATAATTTTCACCTTGACTATAGCCTTTCTGGCCCTTCCTTATCCTAAATACTCCCTCCTTAAGTACTTTATGTATAGATTCAATGTATGTAATTAGAAATTTAGAGACACGAAGAGACTTGACCATGTAGAGCTAGGCACAAGTGAACCTTGTTAGGTTAGCTGACCGGTTCCACCATCTGACCGGTTGCACCGTCGGATGCTGTGGTTTCAAAGTGTATACTGAATCAGAAAGTGAGTTTAAAATATCATCCGATCAACCGCGAACCCCCTCCGCCGAGCGAGACGGCAAGGGTTATCACATGTACGCATCGTATTCCAAGCCGCACCAAACGTTCAAAGCCTTGCGCCTAGATCATCATACATCTATGTAGTTCATGTTGTTAGTTATTAGATGACTATTCCATCTGAATCTATCTCGAATTAATACTAGGTCGGGGTATACATGTGTATTCATAGTAAGTGACTTTCTAGTTGTAACCAATTCATGAAGGAAATATAATATAATCTAAAAATCCCCACACTTGCGGGACCCGGATGGAGGGGTGGTCATTTTCTCATAGGGATGATCATCCTGGTTGTCTCTTTTCCAGGGTACTCGACTCATGTATTGGATTTTATATTGCAGTAAAGCCATAACCGAGTTGTTGTAGTCGATTTGGAAATTGTTGTCGGACGGCAAGTAACCGGATAAGTCATACTGCGAGAGAGTGCGTAAGTAGACACATATTAGTGGGTACGATACGGACTAAGAAAGTTGAGGGCATCAGAGTCCGCCGGAGGAATCCCGATCCTCCCGGGCAACTTGAAGAGATATCAGTATTGTATTGCATGTGTTGATCACGTCACACCCTATGCTAATTATGTCTGGGATATAATGACGGACCCAACTAGCCGCCGAATGTGTGCTTGAAACGTAAGTGCGTACTCAGCTATATTGTGCAGGCAAGCAAGGCTAATCAGACAGCTACTGCAGAATCAAGTAAGCCTATCGATAAGAATTACCGCCACACTGCTCACTTCTATACCCAAACTATGCCTCTTCCCATCAATGATCGAAGTTTCTACCCGTAATTCTCATATCGGTCCCGCCACGGCCATGTGGGATTGAAAGGTGGGAAGGTAAAAAAAAAAAAAAAAAAAACAGAAACAGGAAAAGGAGGTTACAAGCTTGTAACTTCTTTTACCTTTTTTTTTTGTTTTTTTAACCTTCCCTTCGCCATGTAGTAGTGCACGTTGGGATAGCACATCACGTACCCTGTGTACATGCTATTGGCTAGCAGCTAACCTGTCCTGGTATATTGTATTTTGGAATTGAATTAACCCCTAGTGATGCCATCCTGAAGCAACTGGGATACTCACTAGAAGAGACATCTACCGAGCTACTTCCTTTAATTATCCTGGAGATACATGATTCTGTTGTACATTACCTAGATCGTCAGTGATCACGATATCTTCCCCGTTGCAATTTTAGCTCTTACGTGCCAATATTCATATTTCATCAATTCCAAGTATAAGTGTCCACGGGTTAATTGTACCTCGCCTACTGATGTAAAATGAGTGACAATATATTTCTCGGCAGCAAGCCTCTTGAATTCAAATTGCGCATCGACTAGTGAGTTCAAGGAAACAAGTAACCCCTTTACGGATCTACCCTACAAACTTAGCCCTCTTTGCGCTTCCCCACTCAACCTCCGCATCACAAACACAACACTGGTATCTGCGCCGGGAATACCGATGGAAGTTCACTCTCAGTTTTCCCATACTTCGTGTATTGTCGCCTGTTAGACGCTATGTTGGATATCCCATTTGCATCCTCAACGAAAACGTCCCGAACGTCGGTCAACGATGTTGCAAGTGCGGTATCGATAACAGGATTGTGTCGTCATTCGAGATTCGCCACCTCTGGTCTGTAGGAATACGGACTGCTTTCATGGAAACGTAGAACTGGTCGATAAGAGTTTCTGTGTACTAGGTAACATAGCAGTTGTCTTTACCCAATCCCCCCCCTCATTACAGATGACTTTCGTTACAAGCATAGCCTCCTGACCAGAGAAAATATGCTTGTAACCAATATATTCTTATATTAAAGGGAAATAGGAAAGTATAGAATTAAGCAAGTGCAGTGGTAAGAAAGGCCGCAGAATGAGATAAAGCATACATGCATGCGAATAACAAATAACCAGACAAGAGTAGATACAGTTCAAGCAGGGGAATATCAGGGGGAGGAGAAGCGGTGGTTCGAGAAGGACCCAGAAAGTCAGTATTCCTGCGCTGAATTTCAAGAGTCCAAATTCGTTTCCTCTCACGCCTTAGGACAGTTTGTAGCTCGATGACATGGGCTGCAGTTTTGGAGACCCGGGTGCACAACTCGAATACGATCTAGAATTTCTTCATATCGATAAGCAACCTAATCCAGTAGAGTTCTCTCATTACAAGCATGTATATTGTGACTAAGCGAAAAAAATAAGAATATTCTTGTAATAGAAATATATTTCTTGCTTATTTACTATGTGGGACAGGCGGAGGTATGCTTGTAGCTAATATATGCTTATATCTGGTATGCTTGTAACGAGAGAGACTATTGTAGGAGACCTGGCATGATGTCCGAAAGCAAGTGTAGGGTGCCTTCCGCCCAGTTATATATCACCCACACTCCTTGGGTGCTACCTACTATTTGATCCTCTCATACACCCGCGTTCAAAGTACCAAAACAAAGGAGAAAGAAACCCCTTCGCGAAACCAATCACTCTCTCAACGCGCCCCCTAGTGACTCGCACCACTCTGGTTCACTCCATACTTGCTACCAACGCCGTTCTTCGCCTTCCACCGCTCCCAAACACTCCAGTAGGTGTGCCGCGTTCTGTGCTAACCCTGAGCATCCACGTGGTCTATTTCGCTTTCCTGTCTGCCTCGGCATTTCCAGACACTCCGCTGCGCCCCTTTACCCACATCACTGTCCGCTCCTCTGCTGTCATCAGTTCCTTTGCCCCTCGCTTAAACCCAGGCGTCCAATGGCTTATTGCTCGTTAATAATATATGTACCCCAACACTTATCAGTAAATGTTACCCTTTGAAGCCTATGGACCTGCGTCGCCGAAGGTACCATGCACGTCTGTCAGAATGGGTTTGCCAGCTGAGCATCTCATTGATATCAGTCGAAGCACTGACAAAATATAGCTTCTGTCGTACGAGTGCTTACTGAGTCAGTATGACATTAATTCCAGATGATATCTATGATAATGTACACATCCCGAATCCTAAGTATAAATTTTCGGCAAGGTGAGGTAAGAAAGGTTCAGACCATCTTAATGTGAGAAAAAGAGAAAAAAAAACTCTCTGGCGGGGAATTGAACCCCGGTCGCCCGCGTTCCGTCATAATGACAGGCGGGAATACTTACCACTATACTACCAGAGACAGTTAGTTATATTTTATCCACTATAATTTCATTTTGATAGTCTAGCGCCGCCTCGAATGTCAGAAATTTCACTGGTACAATTACTCCGTACGGCAAAAATATTCGTAGCGAAGCACTTACACAAAAACTGCTATTCTCTTAATAAAATCGGTCTGGGCACGAGAATACAACTGCCCTAATTTCACAAATGACAAAAAATAGCAATTGCTCTAGAAAATACAGTTTATGTAGAACTTAAATTCATAGATTTCATCTTTTCTTTTCAGCTGTGTAACATCTTGACCTCTTCGTTAGAGTACGAATAGGTATTCTCACCATCCATTCTTACCTGGTTATCCCTACCTTAACCATAGGCGACTCACATATTCGCTTCCGGTTATGGATTTGTGCAATATGAGTAGAACCCGGATCAAGCTTTATTAGACAGGGAGAAAGTGTCGATAGCCATATGTTGAACAGATAAGAAAGAAATACAGGAATACAAGAAGAAGGAAGTACAGTTCAAGAAGGAAAAGGAAGAGCTTGCATAAATACTAATGCGAGATAGTGATCTTGATATCCTATAGTATAGCGCCATACTCTATAGGTTAATAAGTATAACGGATAACTAACTTATTTAAAGGGTGATCTACAGGATCTATAGAATTGTACCTATTGCTATGAAGCTCATTAGTGAAGGATGGCGTGACTCTCGCAAATGATGCAAACTAAACGGAAAAATCGAAGGTTGATATTGAAAATTAAAAGCTTTCTTAAATACAACCCCAGTCAGCGTGCATATCCTTCAACTCCACCAGTGTACCGATGCCTTTATTCCTCCTGGTCAAAAATTTGATTTTAATATTATTTTATTTCTGAGAAAATACTAACGCAAAGGCTACTCAACTGACGTTTTCCATCCTCCATTTGTCATTAAGAGAAAACATAAAGAAACCAAAGAGATAGCTGAATGGGAATTGGGAAATAGTGAGATGCATGAGCCGACCCAGAAATACACCAAATGATTGATTATACGACCTCTATAGAAAGTGAATTTTTTTATGTGAATTACTCACTCCCGTGATCCACAATGAGCACTTCATTTGTATTCTATGTGTCATGAGTTGTCATTGTACGGTTGTTGAAATAAAAATTCTGACTCGTATTGAATGTATCTAGACTTTAACGTCGAGATTCAGGCCCAGGCTGTGCGGTTTCTTCGTAGGGCAGTAGAGAACCTGTGGGAAGGATCAGCCAGGATCTTCAGGATCTTGTGAGTCGGAAAAATAATTGGGACAAACCTTGTCAATAATCTGAATTACACCAGTCTCAACGATGTAGTCTTCTCCAATAATAACGGCATCATTAAGTAACGTATGAGTTCCATTGAATTTGGGAACAAATTGACTTCCACCATCCGTAGTGTAGCATTTTCCATCCTCAAAGGATGGTGTATAACCTAGGAACCCATTCGTGAAAGTATGATTATCCAAGAATTTTTGTAACAGTCGAGATTTTGAGGTGCTAGCATTAAGCCCAGTTTTATTAAATGCTTCCTGGGTAGGGGCGAGGAAGGTGATTTGCTCTGCTCCGAATAATTTATCTCGAGCGTGAGGTATTCTGTCAAATATTTGTCCCAGATAGGTCAAATCGAAACCACTCGGTGCAGTGATTGTGGTGCCGAAATCAACGGTTGGGTTAAAGAAACTACAGGAGCACATCATCAGTTATGTGCATTTGTAGAGCAAGAAAACATAGCTATGTCAATCCCATACGTGTCTACTGCATAAATGAGACCGCTCTGAAATGAGATGCCCTCCTGTAAGACCTTTGTGCGTATCCCACCACCAGCGGTAATTGTCGCAACATAGCTTTGAGGACGATCCTGAACGATATTCCTAGCTTTCCTACCATTCTTCCCCCCACTCCCGCCAGAACCCCCTCCTCCCCCCCCTGCTCCTGCGGCCTTCGCCACCTTTTTGCCGCTAGAGCCACTCCCACCAGTTCCAAACACTTTACCTTTGGCTGGTAACTTCGCAATGGAATTGGCACCTTTCGCAAAGTTATTTTTATTTGCTTTCACATTCTTCGCTGCGTCTCGACGATGAATTGTGTCCTGTTCAGTGTCAGGGTTCGCTGCCAAATAAGCTTTCACGGCTTTGTTTGAAGGCGCGAACACGATGATATCGGAGTCGTTCATCTCGGGAGTGGGGTATTGCTCAAGGAAATCGGCATAGGCTTCTAGTCTATTTGCACGCAGTGCTTGCAATAAGCACTGGTCGCGCAATGTACAAAACGTACATTCTGCTGTGTGAGTGAGCAGAAGCAGGTGTAGAATTGTAGAAAGAATGAGATTAAAAGTGTTCATTGTAAGGTAGTGACCTTTTTTGAGAAGAATGCACTCAAAACTAAAGATGTGTGGAGAAGATCTAGATCAATATCATCACTGCAGAAAGGAAGTGTCTTAATATATAGATGATTTGTATGTGATTCTCAGTTCTTTAGTAAACCCGGGATGGGGATATCTTTGCGGTCCAGTAGGATCGCAATTATGCAGCCCAGATCAACCCAAACTGTCTATTGATATGATTAGTCCCCCGATTGACGGGCAAGGAAAGTGAGAGAGTAAATCCCCAATAGTAAGCCTTGACATCCCGAATCGCTCAAAATAGACAAGCGTTCCGAGCGAGCTACTTTGCGCTGAGCTGGACGTGAATGAGCACGACACATTTGCTTTCTAAAGCGCCACCAAGTTTGAAGTGACGGGTATGAAACGGGAGAACGTCCACGTGGAGTAAGTATTACCACGCATACCAAGGGCATGGCTCTAGGCCACACACTGTTGAATATTTACCTCAGTGGGGCTTGCTTTTTAACCTATCCTCGGTATTTGTGCATCTGAATCTTTCTTTCCCAAGTTGATAAATGTTCGATCTAGCTGAGATAGATCACATTTTAATCTAATGCATTACATGAGAACATGAGAATTGTTTGCCAGCAAGTTGTCCTTGCGGACAGCTAAGATCTACTACCATTGGTGGAAACGTGACAGAGCAGGGAGGCAAATGATATGAACCCCTGCTTACTTGGCACTCCCAAATTCTCATTCAGGCTGGCCAGAATGTTTTGCGTGTTTGTCATGGCTAGGATGTACCACAATCCTCAGTACTTACAGTAGGGCTTCTTGCACTCAGGCTGTGAGGCTGTGGAGAAAGAATCTGATAAGCAGTTTGTTATGGCAAGATTCACCGATATCACTTTAGAAGGAGGCATCCGACACTTGAATTGGGTTAATTAGACACGGAGCAATCCTGGGAATACCTATCTATCTCCTCCATTGCTTTTTACTGTATCTTTTCAACATTATATATTTTATGCAACTAGTATACTTGCTAGAGTCCACCATAGGCGTTAGAGGTCTAAAGGAGCGATGGCAGAGACTGGAATAAATAGCCAGCGGATACTCAGTTCAGAAATCCCAATTACGAAGAGCTCTCATGACCCAGAGTTCTCAACGGGGACGGATTGATGGTTGCTAGTGTATCAATTCCTAGTTTTTTTCATATGGTTAGGTAGCCTATTAATATTTGGCCGGTAGGTACCTACAACGATATTATCTACCCAAGGATTTTATCCTTAGTTATCAGATTCTATTATTTGCCTACGACCTCAGGAGTTTCAATTTGGGCTGGAGTGCAAGGGTCCATGGAAGCAGCGCTGACAAAAAGGAACTGTACGGACAGCCCAATACCGAACATATTGGCAGTCTACTATGATATCCAAGAGAGCTTGATACAAATATATACCTGGAATCAACAACTAGTAGGGTAGTTATCTGGAGATTTAACATTGTGAATCGTTTAATGATATGTATAGTACCAGTACACACCAAGTGTAGCATACTATTAGTACCCATGTATGTAGCCTGGTGGTTAGCACAATCGTACTTTATCTGATTCTTCCCTGCACCCTTCCTGCCTCAGGGTTCCCCTGGAACAAGGGTTATTGCCAAGCTAATATTGGACTCAGAATGTGATACTGACAGTTACTTTACTGTAAGGGTACCTTGCTCGGTAGGAAGCTCCCCAGTAAATTTACAGTCGCATTTTGCTATACATTGGATTAAGGAGCCCACGGACTGAAATAAACCACATGCTGAATAGCATTACTCAATTTTGGACAGCAAAACTGAGATTGAGTGAAGAAATCAAAGTCAACCGGGTTAATCTTGAGCTGGGAGGGAGGCTACTCTGACAGCCACCACTCCCAGTCAGAAGACAGCAGTTGTATGCTTTGAAGAACTCTTAGTAGGAATGTAAGCCACCCTTTATTGATGGTACATGGCACCCAAAAGCTTTTTGAGACTTGTATAAAATAGTCACACAAATATACGTCCTAGCATAATGGAGAGCTATGCAATTTTTTGCAGTAATATATCCTACTAGGCGCTGTCGAAATCAACCTAAACATACCCCCTCACCATAGTCAGAACACATCGAGGCTTCACTGAAGACAAGGGTGAAAAGGAGGAAGGAGAACTGCAATTAGACTTACCTATTGAGTACCACCCAGAGAACAATCCTACTCTTAGACTTTAATACAAGTCCGTGTACCCATATATTTAGACTTTTAAACCCCTGTGTTATTTTGCGCGGTGACGGCGGCAGGAATATGGTAGGGAACTTTTTATTTTAATTAGTAGAGTATCAAGGATCACAATTGGGACCAAGTTACTAAGGGATCCATGCCGCAATACCTTCAAATAGGTATTATTGGAGGATTCACCACAGCACTACTTTATAGCTTTACTTACCAAAAAACCATCTCAGTGTTTCTGAATCCATAACACCTTGAAACTAACCTTGCATTCCATACCCACACAGATTCAAATACATACGATGTGGAGACAAGGAAAAAGGCGCAAAGGAAATAGTGGTACAAAGATCGTCCTTCCCTTGAGGATGCAAAAACTCAAACCGATTTAGGACGGGAAGTCGGATAAACATGAAGCGTGCTCTGCGGTTAACCTGAGGCCTTCGGTCTTCAGATTTTTGCGAAGACGAATGATGCAACTGTAGAGTGAGATTATCCTTCACAAATTCTTGTGAAATTCTAACTTAAAGTAGCATCATTGCAGTCCATGGGCTTAATGGCCGTAGGAAGAAGACGTGGATTGCTGAAAATGGGAAAATTGTGGCTACGGGTCTTGTTGCCTACTCAGATTCCAAATACTTGCATCGGCACTTAGGGTTACGATGTCACCACCTATGGTCCTTCCCATTGTTCCGAAAAAGTTCCTCTATGATTGTCCAGTAACTTCTGTCTCTGATCTCTGTAGAGAGTGAACGAAAATAGAGGTGTATGTTCTGGCGGCTTCCACAACACTGCAGACATGGACTCACCATCTGAGAATCTTCATCATACATGGGCTAGGTGGAAGCTTAGTGAAGAGTGTAAGATATGCCTCCATGCCTTGATGGACTGGCAGCGATAGTTACATCTAGCAGACTCTTATTTAGCTAATAGGGCTCATTTGAAGGAACATAGAGCCATCAAGCTTTCAACTTATGGTGTTCTGTACATCGCAACCTCACCATGGTAGTGAAGGGTTGGGCATCGCCGAAATACTGCATGATATTAGCTCGATATTCTCCCGCACAAGCATTACTTTTCTCAATAATCTACGCCGGAATTGTGAATGGCTACAGCTCTCGCAGACGCAATATCTATCTATGAGCTACTTAAACACCAAATTTTATTATGAGTTGAGACCGACCCTCACAATTGCGAGAGGACGAAATTGGTTGCTTGTTCCATTTTTGATCTCAAGGCTGCATATTTAATAAATTGATCCTAATTCTTTCTTGAAATATATTGTGCCAAAACGTTCTGCGGTAATTCTAGGAGTGCGGGATGCAGAGCTCATTGGAATTGTCAGAGACCATCAAGACATTGTTAAATATGACTCATATAATGAGGAAGGATAGAAAAAAAAACTCATATAATGTGTATTTAATGGTTAAAAATGCAGATGCACCAGTTCTTCAAAATGGAAGCAATGACATTCGAAGAATTGTAAGCAATCCTGACAGGCGCGTAATACTAAATTAAGAGAAAAGGTAGAAAATCTGACATCGACGAGCTTTACCGAGAGCTCAAGAACCAATTTTCTATGTTCCTATCGCCGAAATGAAGACTACATGGGCCGTGAGAAGATACTAGCTGAGCTCAATGATAAATTGACACAACGAGAGAATTTTCAACCACGGGCTGCTCTCTGGGGTCTTGGTGGAAGCGGGCAACAATTGGCCATATATGTATTACTTTTCACCCGTGTTACTGAACTACCATTGCGGCGGAATTTTGCTATACCCTAAAAGGTCGATATCTGCATGTGTTCTGGACACAGAGCTTCAGAAAACACATTCAAAGTTGATTTCAAAAAAAATTGCGCAAAACGCATAAATTCAGATTATCCTTGAAAAGGAGGATCAATGTACGCTGGTAGTCAAATTATGGTTGGAAAGTGAAAAGGGTGGTGCTTGGTTACTGGTATTCGATAACTGGCTGACATGGTCGACTTGCAATCTCGAAAATATATACTAAAATAGGGGTTGTATCCTGATTACCACCCGCGACAAACAGAAATATTCGTTCCTAATATGGAAAATTGAGAAGCTTCAACGACATTCTTTCGGCTCATAGGAGACAAAGCTCTAAGTCATGAACCCCATTGTTGCCGAGGCAGAAAATCCTTTTCATGTTAGGCTATTTAGGCAACCTCACTCATGTCCGTGAAATTGACGATAACTAAAAAATATTGCTCTCAGAACCACTTCCTGCTATGGACGAAAGCGAGCAGCTTTCTTTCTTCACGAGCACTTGGGCAATCACAATAGATCAAATACAACGAAGCAATTCACTTGCCACTGATTCCAACCTCGCTTTCTCCGAACCTTCCCGCATCCTGAGCTTGACTCAAGAACGAGCTAGTTTTAAGAAAAGAAATAGGGCTACTACTACTTGATCTCTATGAGAGGCGGTGCTAGGCAGACTACTACTAAACTTCTCTCTTATAACTGAATCGGGAAATCGAAGTTACTGGTTACACAAGTTGGTTAGTTTTTAGATACGGAGTAAAACACTCAGCACTATCTCAATTCACGAGAAAAAGAAAAAGAAAGCATTGATTTCGCCCGGGTTCGAACCGGGGACCGCCTGTGTGTTAGACAGAAGTGATAACCAACTACACCACGAAACCACTTATACACTTATGTAAGTTACCTCCTTTTATGATCGCCACATAGGATAATTGAGAGCAAAGCTCGTTGCATATGTGCTCGTTCTAGGAAACATATACATGCGCTTGCTCTAAGCCCACTCTAAAACTACTGTTGCTGCCCACTGCTGCTGCCAATGCCTATAGCAACTGCCATTGCATATCGTTGTTGATACTTTCGCTGTTAATTATTGCTATCTTCCACTTTATTCAGCTGGTACTGATGCTTATGTTCTGTATAAAATATTAAAATATTCAATAATAAGAAAAGTCAAACTAGTTGCCCTTAACCGGCACACTACTTCTTAAGTTGCCGTCGTTGTAGTACTGTAATAGATAGGGAGGTATACAGTGAACTGGAGCATTAAGGAACTGGATACCCGACAACCCTGCTCACTATTAGTCCCAGTGATAATAAGGCAATTAACTTTACGCCTCCACTGCGAATTTGGGCCCTCAATCAGTAACCATGACCGTAAAGTAAAGAACATACCACTGCGCCATGCCTACCGTTAGCTTACACGGTTCAGCGATCGATTGGTGTATCATCACGCTAGCATCGCAATTGGCGAATCGAACTGCTAATAGCGCCAATTGGACACAAAGCATTACTATTATTGGTGGGGAAGCGACACATAAGGGGGAAACGACATACATCGATATCCCTGTTTGCCGAGACCACCCCTCCTTCTCCAGGCCCGATATCTCCAATATCCATGTAAGAAACCACCCAATAGCTATATCATTTGAATTGTCGGGTCTAGATCTATCCACTCGAACTCTCTAGAACTGTTTACTCAACAACATAAATGTGCAATCAGAATCTAAGATACAAGCAGCGCTTGAATATTGCTGGAGACACCCCCGTAAGAAGCAGGCGCATATTGCACGCAAATTTAGGGTTCACCCAGTAACATTAGGTCGTAGGATTAAGGGAACACAGGTTTCTCAGAGGGCAGCACATCGAGACCAGCAGCTATTTACTACGGGAGAGGAGAGTGCTATTGTTGAGTACTGTGAGCTGATGGCTAATTGCGGATTTCCGCTGGCGCGGGATTTGCTACAGCGGATAGCACAAGATGTACTCAATGAGCGTAACAACAACAAAATAGACAACAATAAGCCTGTAGGACATGAGATAAGTACTCAGTGGGTAGAACGGTTCCTTTCTCGCCACCCTTCATTAAGCAAGCGCTATATCACCTATCAGGAGAGAGTTCGTAAACAGGCTGCAAAAGAGGAGATACGACGGGAATTCCTTCGAGATTTAGCTAATCTTGCATGGCGAAAAAAAGTTACACCGGATAATATATGGAATTGTGATGAGAAAGGAATCACTATAGGTCGAGGTGGTCAACGTGAGAAGGCAATTGTTCGTGCGGGTTGGAAGGACGCCATGGCATTGAGTGAAAGGTCACGAGAATTCATTAGTGTTTTAAAAACGATTTCTGCAGCTGGGCGCATTATCTCACCATTCATTATCTACCAAGGCAAAACACATCGAGCATCATATTATCTTAATGGGTTATCAACTACTGAGCTACCTATCCGTAAGAAGGGAGGATTGCCAAGATAGTGCGAGGAAGTTCCAAGAGTACTGGTGAATGTAGGGGCAAAAGGCATTTCTTAAGCTGCAGCATTAATACAATCGACCTAACATGGTGTAGAGTGCAAGAACTCTACCATTGCGGTATCACCCAGCGGGTATATGGATGATGAGCTGGGGTTTGCTTATATCTCTGACCATTTTGAGCCAATGACAAGAAATCAGAGCAAACCATGAATTCTTATTTCGGATGGCCATTCTTCACATATTTATTACTGAGTGGTATAATTTGCCCTTAACCATAATATCCACATGATATGTCTACTACCACATAGCACACATCTTCTACAGCCGCTTGATGTAGGCTGTTTTGGCCTTATGTAGAAAGCTTACCAATGCCATCTCCGAACGTGGTTTACAGCTAATCCAACTGCATTAATCACGAAAGCAATATTTCATGGCCTATTAACCTTAACAAGACAAGAAGTCTTTACTGCTGAAGTCATTTTGGCAGCTTGGAAGAAGTCTGGCTGCTGGCCAATCGATTTAGATTATGCATATAGTTATGCCAATGCAGATAGCACTAGTACTCCTCCTCCCTCAAGTTACCAGATTGCCGATACACCTGTTAGGATGAAGCAGATTGCTGCAGAGGTCGAAGCTAAAATTCCAGCTGGTATAGGTGGGGTAGTGCTTAAAGAGAAGCTTCAAGTATGCACCGATTTTATGGTTCAGAAGGTAACCAAATATCGAGATATTGAGAAGAGATCGGCTACCCTCCTACAGCTTCGAAGTGGCAAAACTATCAAACTAGCTGCTAGTAGGGTATACGTAGGTAAAGGTCGAGTGTTAAGTCAGAAGGAGGTTGATAAAGGTATTGCTAAGGTGATAAAAAAGAAAGAAGATAAGCAAGCAGCTGCTATCAAAAGGACAGAGAGAGCGACTACTAAAAAAAGGTCGGAGAAAGCAAAGGCAATGCGTGAGGTAGAATATAAGGTAACATATGATGCTGCATTGGCTAGTAGACTTCCCAAGCCTAAAAAGCCTCAAGCTTCAACTAAGCTGAAGACTGTAAGTAGAGGAATAGTAGCAAGTAAGGAGGGGGGGGGTAGAGGGGTTGTTAGTCACAATTGTGATGGCAATCGAGATGATAGTAGGGCGGCTAGTAGGGCAGATAATAGGAGGAGAGGACAGGTAGCGATAGACAGCAATTTAGAGGTCGGTGATGATTATGAAGAGCTAGATGAGGTGGAAATTGAGGAGTGGCAGTGAATTCTACAAATTCAGGAGTTTTTTGATGTAAGTATATACCCACCATTCAATACAGGTTGAGATACTTGTCTTTTTACATATACTCATATATATATAGGGCCTTGAGTAATCTCTAGATATCTATCCAGGTAAATTCTAGGCAGAGTAAGCGGTTTGAATATGATATATGCACAAGAGGGGGGTATTAGGTATACTCGCCACCGAAGTGCTATATACTGGGATATATATTTGTTTTGTCACTTTCTTAGTATACGCATATTGTAGAGCAGGTTCGATTATACTTTGTATACTGCTCAAGCATAGATATATCTTCATCGAAAGCATCTTGGAGTATGCGGAGGAGCGCCAAGTATGCAAGGGTTCATCTGTCGCTTCCCCCTCACCTGTCGCTTCCCGTCCAATAATAGTAAGGCTGCCAGGTTTGCACTAGACTGGATTCCATACCAGTTGCCAAGCTGTGGTACGCCTCCTAAGTACTCGGGGGTGTGGTTAATGATTAGAAGCGTAACTTGGTTTCAGGGGCTATTGACAAGGGTTTGTATACCATAGCGACCAAGCAGCCAAACTCTTCTATACCTCCTTTCATTTTCACACTAGGAGAAAGACCAGAAGCAAGAGTTCACATTATCTCAAGTTTTTGGTGCGTGCCCAACTTGTAGTTGCGAATTTGCGTTGCAAAGTAGCAATCAACACAATGTCATGAACTTTTGTCCTTGGAATTTGGCCTGTTAAAATACCCCTGCTTCTGCCCTGTCAGTGTGGCACTTAATGGGACTCGCTTAGTGGACCACTCTCCGCGGACTCCACTCCCCAAGGACCCCCGTTCTCACTTGCATCATACATACGCTTATCACTACATAGTTATCTCGCTCTCACGATGGGTACACTATCTCCTAGGTCTTCTATGCATACCAGGTGTACTTAGTGCTTTGGCAGTACGTAAGAGCCGTCACATTTGTTAGAACTTGTCGCCTTTTAAATTTGATGGATTATTGGTGAGAGAATAGATAAATAAGTACACATCCAAGGTCTGACTGAATGTATCACCTCCAGCGTTCGCACTTGAATTTAGAGCTGTAGAAGTGGGCTTCTTGCGTCTTGCAACCACTTACAATTACCTGGCCATGCATGATTCTATATGCGAGTAATGAATTAAAAAAAAAAAAAAAAAAAAAAAACCACTTACAATTAGTCTGAGATAGTCTGGCGGTTAATGTATGTAGAGTACAACTAGAATTGAGTTTAAGGCCTTATTCCTGAGTTTGGTACAGCAACAGTACCACATAATCTGAGAGAATAAAGTCGGACACTATGTAGGAAATACTGCTGAAACAATCCTGTGACGTCAACACCTCGGCTAATCATCCACATGCGGCTCTGCAGCGATTCGCTTAGGATAAAAGTAGAGCTGAACGTCGCTACTTCCTGCGGGGACATCGATATCAATATTCTCAGCGAACACCGCGAACCCAGGAGCAACCAGCACTTAAAATGAGCCTGCATGCATATATCACCCGTTCAAACGAATGGGCAGAACGGGCATCTCGCCCTCCCCGCGCTAGAATTTATTATTCAAGGCCGCGCCCTCCCGCGCTATTGTTCGGTCGCAGGTCCCACCCGCCAGAGGAAATTTGGAAAGTATTCGCGCCTACTCGAGGAGAAACGTTAGGGGATTGGGGCATATTAGGGGAATGGACCTTTGGTGATTTCCCGGAGGAGATATTAATGAGGATTGCCGTGCCGCCAGCAGCTGCAGTCTCGAGTGGCTCAAAAGGAACCGATTTCTGTTGCTGTTGGAGAAGGATCCTTGGAAAATGCATTCCTCCGGACATGGAATTTGCGGATGGTTTACAAAGACTTCCCATCGACTTGTTTTGGATGGTGTTTGATTATTTAGGCCTTGACGATCTATACGCACTTTTTCTGACTACCCCACTGCTCGCGCACATCACTACTCCAGTCCTCCGCTCCCGCTTCAGAGAAACCTTAGGCACCTGGGAAAATACTCCTCTACTAGTCATGAAGAAAGTGATGTCAGAATTGTTCAGGCACACCAACCCGGACGAGGGAAGCTGGCTGGAGCACTTGCGCCCATCACTGAGAGAGCAGCTTGAAAACTTTGTGCGCAGAAGAGTATCATTGGATGTGCCCGCGGTCAATGAAATTTGGGTGGATGTTTCTGAGAGTGTGAAGCTGCCTCAGTTACCGGGGAAATACCAAATCCATACTGAGCAGAGATGTTGTGAACAACAGTACTATTGGATGGAGCCTACTTATGGGAACGGCTGGAGATATCCGAAAGGGGTGTTAAGCCGTGTTCAATTTTTTCCGGAGAACAAGGAATATGTATTGAGGAACTTGACGAAGAAGCTATTTGTTCGCGGGAATGGCTTAACCAGTACACAAAATGCTGGTGTTCGGGCTCGACATCCACGATGGGGCTGGGGGTTTGGCCATGTAGTAGCCGCGCATGTGGTGTTGGGTTATGTGAATCTTTGGGAATTGTTAGGTTGGAAGGATGACAAAGCCCACAATCGCTATGAATGGGCGGGGGATGAGTTTGATGTTCGGTTATGGGAGGAGGTAGAGGATGAGCTCGTGGCAGTAACGGAAGATGAGAACTGCTGGAGAGATGTGACGATGCGGGCGAGAGTGAATTTAGAGGACTTGTGGAGCGAAACTGAGAGGAAGGAGAAACTGAGTTCACATTACAGGCATAAAGCAGGACATCAGAATACAGCACAAGGGTTGTTAGACCCATAATGGTCATGATGGATTAGAAGTTTGATTCGCAAGTTCGATTGTATGGGTTAATAGGTTATTTATTAGCTTTCAAATATTGCGATTCACCCAGGAATTCTTTCTTGCCACATGCACAAGTGCCCGGCCTAGGGTGATAATTGCATACCTCACTTATAAGCATGCATAGCGGTCCCAAACTTGGTAAAAGCTCACAAATAAACATGCATTGTGGATTCGCAGGGGCGGCAGCGCCGGTGTCAACGGAGAAGGATTTTTTCATTCTGAGTCTGAATGTTTTGGCTGCGTTGTATCTGCTATTCCTGATGACAATGAATATAGCAATGGATCTAGATATTTTACCCACTGATGACCCACAACAAGGCGGAGTCCCTCTAAAACATCAGCGACGCAATCCAGGGTCTTCTGAGGTTATGCATATGAGGAAGAGTTTTATTTATTTTTTATTTTTTTTTAGAAAAAAACTCTTGCCGACTATTTCCTTTCCCCGACTTTGGCATCGTTGTCATTCCGGGCAGAAAGTGACAGACTCAATGTGGGGGATGCGCTGCCTCGTCATAAGCTAGATAGTTTCAATCAGAGTACTGATTTACCCAAAAATAAACTTGCCCTCAGGCAGGCTCTGAAGTCCTCACGTAGCTGTCATGAAATTTAGATATTCGTGACCCTCTCGTTATTCTTTATCGATTTCTGGTTCTCCAACGTCGGAAACCCTCTGGTATCGATCGACCAAATGGGACCGTCCCAGCTGCCCGGCGTTGTGGAGCGGCTCAGGATTATCTGATTCCAATCTCCGTCTGGCCAGAACTCCCATGTGACCAAAACATGGCCAACTGCCCATATATTAATTAGACAATAATTACAAAAATTTTTAAGTCCCTAATGTGTGCAATATCTGGTGTACGGCAGATTAATATCATATATATCCATACTACCCATATATCCAGTAGGGATAATTTATGCATCTACGGAGCCTGCTATACCACGTATCCGTACCTCTGACTCCCTGAGCCTGGAGGGACAATACCTCATGATTACTACGAAAATACTAATTTCACGGCGAACTGACAAACCATCACCAGGGTTAACAACGTGAGCATTAGCTGCCACCTGCCCCTGTTCTTCCATCTGCCCCTATTCTTTTATCTGCCCCTGTTATACTTTCACCTACCCCGGTTCTTCACCTTGCCCATCGATCGCGGTGATTTTTCGTGTACCCATAGGTCACTGCAGCGGGGTCACTTTTTTGGCCAGCACTAGAAAACGGCACTAGCGGCCCAGCCGCACACGAGACTGGCAGGATTGAAAATCTATCTCTCAATCCTTAACTCCGGGGAATCCCCCTACCTTTGTTTTTCTTCCTCTTCCAAAGAAATGTGGCAGATTAAGGACTTTCTCCTTTTCTTTTTCCAACAACTTCGGCATCCCTACTTTCTTGGGTTTGCCTGTAAGCTGTGAGACATCGTGTCTGCTTATATGCTTGCAGCTGCTCTTTCAACTTTGTTAATTCCTCCGACTCTCATTTTTTCTTCCTCAATCTCTCATTCTCCTCCTATAATTTTTGAACCTCTTCCTCGACTCTTCCTCGACGTTGTCTACTTCTCCTTGTATAACTGGATCAGCTTCGTGCTCAACTCATTGGTCCGTACCCTGTTTTAATGTCATCTCTTCTCAATATACTATCAACCCACAATTCTACTGTCGTTTGCTCTGCATCTAACAACTATTCTACATTTCTAAGAAGGAATACTGCAACTTCACGTCACTCGTCCTTTGTAAATGTAATGTATTTTCTTGCTGTGGCTTCGTCATACCCCTCTTGGATTAGTGCTTCATCATTCAAATCTAAAACCCTGGAACATTCCCTTTCTCTAGCCACGGTCCAATATTTTCCTCTAAATATTCATCTTCAACCTCTGAGCCTTCCTTCGATTCCTCAACTCTCTCCAAATGATACCCTTGGGCCTTCTTACGCTTGGCTGGAGTTGCATATAGCAGGCGTAGGTAGCTGACGCTGTTCAGGCTCCCGAGTCTGTTGTTTCTTTGGGGTATTGGGTAGGCCCAGCGTCCTAAGCTGGCCTTTGCCAGATGGAGGCCTTCTTCACTTCTCCGATTTCAGCATGTTCACTGTAACTTTTGTTGATTGGTGTTGCAGCTACCGTAAGCGAGGACCAATGGATCTGCCGCAAGGTGTCAGCGGATCAGGTAGCTGCCTACCAAAAAAATGGTATTTATACTACTGCGAAACGAGTGTTATTCTGAGATGCACAATATTCTAGATTAATTTTTTGCCTATGAGGTTTACTAGTAAGTAGGCCCTGCGAGTGACCCGCAAGAAAAACGAGATAAGACGACTCGTAGATAGAAATCGACGAAGAGACAATGACTTGCAGATTGACTTATAGGAACGCAGATGGGAAACACCAAAATTTACACAAATAAGAAAACCCGAAAAAGTCATGCAGGTAGGACATCTATCGCATAAACCCGTCCGTCTCCCTCATACACGGGCCACCTCCTATCTGCTCCTCCACACAACTCGCGATACATCTGTACTGGTAGTTCGAGCTGGTGCGTGATGCTGCTCTGTCTTTCTTCTCCCCACTGCTAGTCGTTCCAGTCGTATATATATATCTTGTGGTGTGGAAATATATCCTTCCCATTTGCAGTCTGCCTACACCATCCGCTGATTCTTGCGTAGTTGACTAGGGAGGATGGCACCTTCCTCGGCTCCTGCTGTTTCAGCAGCCACCTGATCCCTGTGGCCTCCATCCCCACTGAGGAAGATAACTGTCAATCCACCTTCTCATCTGCCTTGACCTATACTCTTAGTGAGCGCCATGCAGGATCGCCGGTTGTCCTCTAGTTCGGGGGCGTGTTGCCGGAGTCGGTGCCCCTCTCCTGGTTCGGTACCTCACGGACTTCATCCTCATTACATGATGTCAAGTGCACACCCAGATTATTCAATCCATGAAGGATTAACACCAGACTTCCTCAACACAAAGACGTTTTTATTCATTTCTGAGCATCTAAATCAATTAAAGACAACCACCAAGGGATCCTCGAGAGGAATATCACAGGCTTCGGTGTCGAATAGCCAAAGAGCCGGGCCATCAACTTGCTAATAATTGATATTTGCCTTCACAGACACGTGCGAGAAGAGAGCAAATGAAAAGCCAGCCCCCCCCCTTTTTTTTTTTTTTTTCGTAACTACGTACATGATCTGATGCCCCCTTTTCAACTGTAGTCACCGACAAAGAAAAAGACAGAATCGACAAAAGGAAAAAGGCCCGCCTCTTTCCATCCGCCACTCCAGGGCATCCAGTAGGTGAGCTGCATCCTGTGCGACCCCCTCATTACACAACGCGCACTCTGAATTATCCGCCCTTCCCACCTTGTGCAGCCACCACAAGCCAGAACCCTCTTATACCTTGTCCATCTTATCTTTCACTCTTGCTCTATCCTGTTCCTCACTGTTCCCCATGAATTTAGCCCATTCGCTATCAATGGAGCAACTTGACTTGGTTTCGGTTATGCTCTCACATCATGATAACCATGGTCTTATTCTTAATTCTGCTTCTTTCTAAGAAGACTTAGGGTCGCATGATGGCCCTCTTTATTCTCGTACATGCTTGCAGGTAGCAAAATTCGTCAAGTGAGATTAGGCCTTTGCCCAGTTTCCACCATGAAACATTCTCGTTCCGGGTTAATATTTGGTGCACTTTTGATGTTGTTTATGTTTTTCATTTGGTAGAGGGTCTCATGCAAGCTTGCGAGACCGCATATGCAATCTTTGTATTTCATCCCCGTCGGCAGTGATGAGTCTGAGGGGGGCGTCAGACTCCCAGCTTTGATGGCAAGCAGCAGCCCATGGCGATAGTTTGTTCCGACCCCTGCCTCTATACCGCGTCAAATTCCAATCGTAGGCCTTGTGGCCAAACCGGAATAAGGACCACACTACAACGTCAACTGCAGCTGGTGTCGATGCCACAACTGTGGCGAACAGTCTGAATGGGCAAGCACCCTCCCCGAATACTACTAGGTCATCGCCGAAACCCTTCCCTGTCCAGCTACCTCCAGTCTGTAGCTTGGAATGCAGCTCTCTCAGCTCCCTAATATTTGTTATCGTGAGCCCTTTGCCCGCATCAGCAAGCCACACACGAATCTCCCCCTGATAGCGCCCGCTTCCGAGCCCTAATGTTGATCCTTTTGTTGATCTCATTAAAATGGTTTCAGGACCCTTGGAATCATTCCTTGGTTTTCTGTTTTTTGCAATCGCAATAGAGGGTGGATCTTGCTTGCTCTTCTTAGGTGTCTTACATGATCGTGGTTTAGCCATCGTATGTGTGGACTTGAGGAGGTCAATGCGAATGTTTTTGAGCGTAAAGCAAATTATAAATCTGTAGAAATGAAGACTCAGAAGATCTATATTCGTTTCACTTCGCCATGCTATGCCAATCTCGAGGGACAAATTGAACATGGCCACCGACGATCATGCCACATAGAGAGCGATTTTTCCTCATGGCTCGGCGGAGAAATCATCAAAGTGAGGTATTTGGCCAGATCCTGTCAACGGTGCCACAATTTGCCATATCATTCAGTGAATAACTAACGCGTGTATCGAAGCACTGATATATTGCCCTAATGCCACCGAATGTGCATTGTATTGTAGTCCTAGAGGTGAAAATCGTGTAATGCTGTGTGACATGACATATTTAGGAGCGCGGTTGAGTCAGCTTTTGTGGCATGCCCTTACATTCGTGGGGCATCTATACGCAGGTCGGAAGGCTGCTAGGACAGCCTCCATCGATGATCCGAATGAAGATATTGAAGAATGATGTTCACAATTGATTATTTATTAGCTTGTGAGTTTAACATTCTTGCTTTCATGGACAGAGCACAACCAAATTTAGTTGGTTTTTCTTTGTTTAAGGCTTTCGAGTTCAAATTGGGGGGTTAGGCGGCAGTTCGCGGAACCAGACAAACAACACATTCTTGGAAGAAAGCATAACTGCATTCTAAAAATACACTTTTGCCAAACTCCTATTAAATACCAGTAAAATCCACAGGACAGTTCACTCATGACCTGCTATAGCATTGTGGAATGTTCCACATTCCTGGGCTAGTAACCACTTTGAAAGAACGGGACATCTGTGTACAAACATGTTGGCATTCTCCCGGACATTGTGAGTTGTAGACCTTTCAAGCTCGGTTCTTGCTGGTCATGAATCTATTTATATGCAGGCTATATTCCTAGCCGTTTTGTGGTAATAGGTGTATTAGATGGTTTGTTTGAACCTTGCAACGCACTTTATCCACGGTCACGGTTTTTCTTGTGTATGGTGCCGGCCCTTTGTAACCAACCCGAAATCCGCCAAATTCGAGGTCCGACGAAGTTTTCTATCTCAACAACCACAACATATCTAGAACATTAAATTAAAGCGTAAACTAATAGAATAATGCTTGGAGAACAAGGCTACGCTCTTGGATTTAAAAAAAACAAAGATTGGAGAAAGTTATAGAAGTAGAAAGAAGTGATAGTTTGTATGTAAGGGGAGAAGAATGTTACATGCCAAGAAGAGGGTAAACTAGCCCAAATAGGAAATATATGGATGACTAAGCCAACTTTCGACGATGACTTTTGTATAAAAGCATTTTCTTCCATCGCTAACTCTTCATCGAGCGCCTCTAACTGATCTTCTTCCATATTCTCTTGAACCTCTAACACATCTTGTTCCAAATCTTCTAGTTCAAGAAGCTCAAGCTCTGCGCGATTTTCTCGTTGTCGGGCGATTTGACTTGCTAGGGTTGCAGCCCGACAAGCTCTTTTTTGTTTGGTCGGCCGAGGCATCTGTATACACTAGTTAACTTCATGTGAAAATAGACAGCAGCAGATAATTAATTACCTTCAGGTAGATGATACTTAGGCTGCCAAGTTGTAGATCAGGTGTCGGATTTACTTGAGGTCTGGGAAGTTGAGGTTGCTGGGCTGGTTGTTGGGCAAGCGGGCTGTTGGCCGGGGCCGCCGGGCAGTCGGTACATAGGCTGGGCAACCTTATTTGTGTGCTGACTAAGCACCTGACAGAATGTTACAATAGGTTGGCTACAAAGGGCCGGCACCATACTCCCAAAATACCATATCTAGCATACTGCCTTAGTTCACCTCCCATACTAACCGAGTTCGATAATTTTACGGCGCAGGGAGCGACCCGGGGGGTTGGAGAATCACTCTGGCTCGACCTAGCGGATACGCTGCTTCACCGTAAGCTAGATAGCTTGAATACGAGTACTGAAAATAAAAAAGAGTTATAACCTTGAAAAAAGGTTGCCAGACTCTGGACCATTACGCATTCGGATTAGCAAACTTTCTTTCAGAGATGGTCCAGTTTTAGTTCCAGTGCCTGTAGTACACAATTCATCGACTGGGGGTAGTGATTTACCCGTATGTGAAACGTTTGACACGAATCTAGAGCTGCAAATCGGTTCTACTCAGAAGACCGTGATTTTGGCACCGAACGAATTGCCAGTCATAGTCGCACTAGATTCAAAACGGAAGCTTTTGGCGACTTGCGGCGCCATGTCTATGGATCGATGAGCAGATGTTTGATGGATGCAGTCCCACTTCTACCACGAACAGGAAATGCAATTGCGTAAACTGTCCTTCCAGTATGTCTATCGCGACGTAACGCCACAAAAAAGGGCTTTCTGCCGTTAACTTTCCAACCCGCCGCTCGTAAGCCCATGAATATCAAAACAACATCTCACTACTTAATTTCTAGAGCCCACCGGCACCACTATTTCACCGTACGCAGAACGGGATTGTACTGGTAAGTATCCACAATGTATGGTCTACTATCCATATAGTTATGTAACAAGACAATAGTTACAGATGTTTTCTAAGCCCCTAACTTCCGGTGCACAGTGTGGGATCCAGCGCAATATCTTCTGACTGATACGGTGGGGATTTCTATCATGTATTGCGCTGGGTGGGTTGCACTGGATAATTGTCACAGGACACAATATCCTGTGCCACTCCCACCTTGCACATTATCTTACTTTCCACTGAAGACTAACCAGTGTACCTACTACCTGCGTTGGGGGTGGTGTTGATTGATATCTATTGCAAACTGGTTGCCTAGAATATGCAAATACCGCAGATTAGAGTTGTTTGAGGTAGAGTGATTTCTTCATTCAGACAAACCACTCCTGAAGACGAAGCAACTGGCGGTGTGCAACTCAATCGCGGCATACGGCAAAGTCCAAGCTATCATCTAAAATGCAGTTCAAAAAACAGCAACCCGTGTACCACCCATGAGTTTTACAGGGTTTTTAATGTATAGTATACATAGGGACTTATATGTGCTAAGAATGTTGTAGTCATCCATGGCGTGATCATTCCCTTCACCAACTTCACCGAATTATATTTTTGAAGGGGTTAAAGGGCCAACCCGTTGGCCCTTTAACCCCTACATGTTCCTAGGATGCTCTGGATGATGAGAGGTAAAAGAGCGGGCCTGAGGTTCCGTAATAATCGGCGAGTAAGATATAAGAAAGCAGTCGTAGACACGGTATGGGGAACCCAAGGGGTAGGAAAACCCTCTCTAATATACGGAGACCATATAGATACAGGAGATCTGATTAATTAGTTCATACCCGGTCCCTAATCAATAACTTTCTCTCCTAATCTAACACATGGGATAGGTACTTGATGATCTTGCGATCCATCAATAACCATGCTTCGACACTGTTACCCACTTGCAACCCATCTTCTTACACTGGCATTTGAATACTGCCGTGTTCTCAAAGCCTGGCTCAGGTGGACTCCCCCCACCTTATCCATGGATACTGTCCTATTGGGTTCTACTGTCTGTAAATAGTTATACAGTATTTGATACTGGATTTCTTGGTAAGGTAATAAAGTAGAAGAGTGCCAGAGGCACCAAGAATTAACCAATGGTACTCTTAAATTCTTAACTATCTAAATCAAGTGAGAAAAAGGTAAAGAGAGGAAGAATAATTCTTTTTCTTATTTTATACTCTTTTCCAAGTACATACAGTAGCTACGCTTCTAGTGGGGCAGCACAAATACTAAATGAGTCATGTCTTTAATCACACAACACAATAACATTATAAGAAAGGTCACAAGACATTCTGAGTCATACAAAATACATAAGGTAGATTCCAAGGCAGACGCCAAGGCAGACAGCTGTTTAAGCTTCTCGCTTATGACGAGGCAGCGCGTCCCCCCAGGTTAAGCCTGACGGGATTATCCAACCCCTGTCCCATATCTACGTACATGACCAGATACCCCCCGGGTAGAAATATCCGCACTGCAAAGAACGGAAAGAAAACACAGAGGAAAACCTGAAGAATCATCCCCTCACTGCCGTCGCTAATTTCTCACACCACTCCGGGTCTTCCCGCATCTGCTCCCACTCTCGCCCCTTCCCATCCGCTACCCCCGTAAAACTCAGCAGGTGTGCCGCATTCTGTGCCACCCCCTGCTCGCACAGCCCGCATACCGGGTCGTCTGCCCTAGGTACCTACCTTGTGTAGCCACCATCGCTGTGACCATGTACGTCAACCCCCGCAGCGCCTCCTGGTTCCACTTCACTATGGAGAAAAGTTACTAACACCTTAGTAAGTCATATCCTTATACTGTCTCATTTGGGAGGTGTGGACGCCGAATTCGAGCCCACAAGCAGTTGATATGATAATGCCGCTCACTCTCACGCTGGTCAGCTAGCTGCGCATGCCAAGTACACCGGCGTCCCCCTTCAAGAAGCTCATGTCTAGGCTGGTACAGCAACTGTTTCCAAAAGCTAGACTTTCGTGAAGTGAAACACCAAAATTCGCTTCTGTGTAGGTTCTTCCCTTCTGGACTGAGTTCCTATCTTTGACACAACCTATACAGTTTTTTTTTTTTGGAGGCAGTGAGGGGGTGAACCGGGGGGGGGACGGGGTAGTTTTCCTTTGCAATATTTCCCTGCTGTCTTGTGCGGTATTTGTAGTCTTGGGGGTATCTTGTCGTGTACGTAGATACGGGGCAGGGAGCGGCCCGGTGGTTGGATAATCCCGTCAGGCTTAACCTGAGGGGATGCGCTGCCTCGTCATAAGCGAGCAGCTTCAATATGAGTACTGATTTACCCCCCCCAAAAAGATACAGGCTGTTTATGAATGGCGAGTTTACCTATTGCGCCTCCAAGCGGCTCTTTTGGACAGTAAAGGGGAGTATTTCCTGGCTCGAACTCCTAAGCTGTAGGGTATACGTACAGTGGAAAGCATATCTTGGGCGTAAGCGGGGAACACATGCTTAGAGCTATTCTTATATGGTTCCTATTTGTTGGGCTCAACAGCACGACCATAGGCTACATTCCCACCCAGTGAGTTGGTATCTTCTCTTGCTACAGTCCAGCGTTGTACAGGCGCTCGAAGCGATACTGACACTGAGGTTTTGGATTGTACATCCGCCCTCGCCATTCCTTTCCAGTCAGATTCGCCAGATTGGCAAAACGTAGCGAAGGTGTCATTCTCTGTTTCCTGCTACCGAGCTAGCTGTCGTGTCTGCCGGGTGATGTCGGAGATGGTCCTATACGTTGTATCGCTTTATTTCCTTCGCGGGTAAGGTGCGCCGTCTGTCCTCGCATGCAATCAGCCACTTGTGGCATCACCGCGTATATAGGAGCAAGGACACTTTTCATTATCGTCGACCTCGCGGAGTCCTTTTTTACGCGCCTGCGATCGTGTTGATCGAGTGTGCGGGGAGGCTCAGGGGGGCCTATCCAGGGGGTGGGCTGTTTGTAAGCTGGAGAGGTGGTCTTTTGTAGTTACTTTTCCGCTCTGGGAACAGGGAGCGTAGGGCTTTAGGCCTACCTGAACCTCGCCATGGTCATGCCTTATGCGAGTATTGAATTAAAAAAAAAAAAAAAAAAAAAAGGACACTTATGGCCGTGTTAGATGATTGTCCTCCCACCCCCGTAGGGCCCTCACCTTCACTGTAAACAACGGGATTAGGTACGAAACGCTCCCAGAGCTTACCGTAGAGGTATGGGCTGGCATTCCATCCATTCCATGTTACGCCCGCTAGCTGGCCAACCATTTGTGTTTAGTATTTTTCTTTTTTCTGTCAGCCGCGTATGTTTTCGTGTAACAATTAGTGAGAAAAAGAAACAGGAATGAAAGCAAGGAAGATAAGGGGTTGTCAAATCCGAACCTGCACACAAAGTGCAGAAGAAATACAGCAATTCAGCTCACCCCTGAACGCAAGTCGACCTGTTCGATTCCAACGCAACAACCAGACCTCGCCAGGAGGAGCGGACAACAGTATTAGGAAGCCCCCGACGAGGGTATCACGGGCATCCAATTTATTTGCCCTCTTTTAAACATCGCGACCTGTTCCCCCTCGGAAGCGTCTCCAGGAAAGAGGGGAATTAATCCTGCAATTCTTCCCGGCCAGCCTGTATCAATTGCGATTTGGCCCGGGACAACGACACTACGCAACGGGCCACTCAGCGATTTTAAAACTCCCACACCAGCGGCAGGTCTCGGTCACGAGTATGCGCAAGGCCATCGCACCAATCAAGTCTGGTACCGGGAGGCGCTACGGGGGTTGGCGTATGTAGTTACTGATCGTGGACCGCAGCGCTGGTGGCTGCATAAAATAGGCAGGGCGGATGACCCGTGGTGCGGGCTGTGTGAAGAGGGGGTGGCTCAGAACGCTGCACACCTGTTGAGCTGCCCTGGAGTGGCGGATGGGAAGGGGCGGAAGTGGGAGCAGATCTGGGAGGACCCGGAGTGGTGTGAGAAACTGGCGGGAGCGGTCAGGGGGTGATTGGGACGACTCTCTTTTTGTTTTTGCGTTCTGTTGAGGTGCGAATATCTTCCACGGGGGGTATCTAGTCACGTGTATGTAGATACAGGGGTAGGGAGCGCCCAGTGGTAGGACAATCCCGTCAGGCTTAACCTGAGGGGATGCGCTGCCTCGTCATAAGCGAGAGCTTCAATACGAGTACTGATTTACCAAAAAAAAAAAAAAAAATCAAGTCTGGTATTCGAAACTCCCACACCACTACGGCATGCCGAACAAGGGAAAGGGGAAGGGAAAGGCAGTAATGGCGGCACCGCCGGTCACGTGCCAACAGGATTGTAGCGGCTGCGGTCAGAGGTGTCCAAAATGGCGATCCACAGAGGAGAAGATGTTTGTCGGAGCGGCAGAACAGCTTATGAAAGGTTTGGCAATCTGGTTAATGGACACTCGAGATAGGGATGAGACAGCCAGCGCGGGGGTTAGAGCAGCTAGGCAACTACTTGACGCACTCTCTGGAGCCGGAACAGCAGGATACAGCATTTCCGAGTTTGAGAGAGAGCTACAGCCGGGAGAAGAAAAGACGGAGGAAAAGATAGAGGCTCCAGCAATATCAGTGACAGCGTCTACACAGACATGGGAATGGGAATTCAAGAGAAGGGGGCAGCAGGACCTTTTGGAGGATACAAGGGAATTACGGCCCAATGCGTTCTGGACGAGTATATCAGATACCTACAGGAATGAGGGGGTTAGATGGGAGGCCTTCCTGGATGCTATAGTAAAGGCGGACGGTATTATTTCCAACGAGTCGCTGCCACCGGAGGATAAAAGGACACAGACAGTGACCGATCTACCCCCACCCTCATCTGGAAGGATGTATGCGGAGGTAGCAGTACAAGCAGTACTACTAGACCAGGGGGAGAATACACAGGAGAAAACTAATGAAGGAATACAAACGGATACATATCTATCTCCACCAACCACACAAGATGTAGTGACTGAAACGTCTCCACCAGTGTCTGGAAAAGAGGTAGCCATGGAAGTGACATCATTGACAATTTGACAGGGAAGACATATACAGAGGTAGTAGTACAAGTAGTATCACGATTGCCGGAAGTGCCCAGAGATAACACGCAGGGAGAAACTATATCGGTGACCAGTTGGCAGGTCTATGAGGACCTGAGTACGTATGAAGAGGAGGACAGTGAACTAGACAGCGGGTATAGGAGTAAAGAGACAACTCCAGGTAAAGCTAGGAGGAAGAGGTAGAGGAAAAGGAAACAAGGAAGCACTAACCCCCTTGTATCTCCAAACTGGCACCTCCGACACCCTCAGTATCCTCGGTTAGGGCACAAGTGGTAGTTATGCATGGGATACCAACTAGGTATAAGCTAAGGCAAATGAGAAGATGGATTGAGGAAGATAATGACAGTGTGAAAGTCATGGAAATTAGGTGGTTATTGAAACAATATGAACCAGAGAAGGTGGCATCCTCTTTGGTGGTCTACACAAGGTCAGTGGAGGAGGTAAGGAGCCTATGTATGAGAAAAAAAATCTTTTACACCACAAGATATAATTGGAACCGTCTGAGCAGTAGCGGAAGAGAGAAGAAAGTGAGGCAAAAAGCAACATCACTTACTGGAGCAGTATCACCTACTATGTCAACTACCACCGATGAGTCTTGCGGGCTATGTGAAGGAGGAGAGAAGAGATACCCCGTCTGTGAAGGAAGTGGACGGGTATTTGTACTAGATGCGCTGCCATGATTGTTTTGGCTTGCGCATGGACATCCTTGGCAATTCCTACTGGTATCAGAATTTTTGAGACAGGTGGGAGCAGATGGAATCTTTGTGTGGTTTTTCACTTGAGCGGGGGTGGCGATTTTGTGTTTTTCCTAAAGGGGGGTATCTGGTCATGTACGTAGATACGGGGCAGGGAGCGGCCCAGTGGTTGGATAATCCCGTCAGGCTTAACCTGGGGATGCGCTGCCTCGTCATAAGCGAGCAGCTTCAATATGAGTACTGATTTACCAAAAAAAATCCGAACCTGGTTCATGCACCAGAATTTTAGTGCAAGCCACAAGCTAACTAAAATAGGCCGAGGGATTTGATTACCTCACGTTCATAAACTTTGGTTTGTTGGTATGAACCAAAGCATCATACACAACCCATCCACATCACAAGCATGCTCAAGCGCTGCACGATATCGATGCCGCGCTTGAGGTTGCAGCATGTTCGTATTTACTAGCATCAGATGAAGCAGAAGATGAAATAGAGGAAGAATCTGATGCAGGGCATATTCAGGATCTTCTAGATGTATGAGATATCATTACTGCACACCGGTATATTTCCCATGATACCAGTGCTGGTAGGCATGATATTGATGTCCTAGACACCTATGTTTATGAATACCCTGAGAATGCTATAAGTATCTCCGCTCCCATATCTCATTGATTGACTCCTTATTCTCCTCTGACTTTATACCCCATCCCGAACGAGCTTGCCTTTCGCATCCTTCCAAGCCTTCTTCATGTTGCTCATTTTTTCCGAAATTTTTTTGTACCGTGATGTGCTCCTTATTAGCAAGTACCTGATCCTTTACCTCCTTGTACCATACAACCTAGTTCCCTCGCAACAGCTCCTGATTCTCCTCCATCCAACCAACAAGTCGCTCAACTTCCTCTCTCTTCCTCGGTCGGAAACTGTTCGCAGTAGTTGTATTCGCACTAGCTGTATTCGCCATCATGATCTTTGTGGTAGTTGTGTGATCTTTGCGGTTATGTGACCTTTGTGGTAGTTGTGTTGTTTGTTCGGTTGTGTGGGAGTTTTCAGACCCTTGTTCCCGTCATCTCGTATTCGGATATCAATTATGGGCCTGCTTTCACGTGGCTTAACCTACGAACATGATTATTGGGCGTAGGTACGTGCAGTAGAGTACATGTGTTCGATACCTATCCTAAGGTGATTGCGATATGTAATAGCACTCTGTTTCCTCTTTCTATGGATTTTCTAACCGAACAGTACCTATTGAAGCGGAATGATGATTGAGGGTGATTGTTAATTACTCCTAAAATCCACGCGGAATCTCAAAAGTATTATTCGCATCAGCCCTGGCATATATGAATACCAGTACGATCTTCGTGCTCGATACCTAGGACCTAAGAGTCATAGCTATGATGTCAAGTCAGTGCGCCCAATAATTTTTGAAAAATCTCCAGTAGCCACTCTCGTATGCCAGGATGAACTGGATGCTGCGCCTTTGTTTGTAGAGGGTGGATCCGTCACAGTGACGATGTTAGGTTTGTAGGCCGGAACCAAGAAACCAGACGATTTTGTCTGGTTCGGCGAACGTGAAACGCCACCGTAAATTTGGCCAATGAGAGTGGATGCCAAGCGCCAAGGTGTGACAGTTTCAGACTTTGTGCATGAACCAGGTTCGGATTTGACAACCCTAATTACGAAAAATTCTGAGATTTCTTTCTATTTAATCAGGTCTCTTTTTCGCTCATGCCTAACTAAGGTTTTTCAATAGAAATCTTCTTTCTTTATCGCGCCTTTACAATAGCCTCCTCCACAAAGAATCCCTAAAATTTTATTCATCTTTCTCCGGTTTGTCGTTCTAAAGCCTCGAGGTAAGTAAAAAGGTCTATTAACCTTGCAAATAATTATTCTCTAAGCTCTAGATAGTCGTCAGACAATAAAATGTCCGAAGAGGAAAGAAGAGAAAGAAGAGTCCCGTCACTAGCACTTGCCTGCGTCAGTACGGATTTCTGCTACGTCGGCAGAGATTTTATCGACGTGGAAAGCGAAAATATCGTAAAAAGAAATTGGTCTTCCTCCGCTCCTGACTGGCGAAAAGCTTGCGATGGTTTGAATCTTGAAGGTAATAGCATTAACCTGCATTCAAAAATAATTCGAAATAATTATTAACACATTTTTAGGATATTGCACTAATTCGTCTTGTAAAGCCTACAATCAAAGCCGAGTCATTCATGAATGGGGCTACGGTACCTTTGACTTTTTTGAACAAGGACACCTTTGTACTTGTCCTCTTTGCGGCAAGCACATTGAAGCCGAAACTTGCGGATTCACCAATTGCGAATGGAAGGCAAGCGGCCGCAAGAGGGTAGCTAATGATAAGCCTCCGATTGATGTCCCGGGCAAATGGAGGCATGCTCCTAGCGACGGTTATATCACTTTTGAAGAAAATGTCAAAATAGTTCGTTGGGATAAGTTGGTTATTGAAGCCAGAAAAAAGTAAAAATGGCTTTTTCATTTTTTTGATTGATATTTTTATGCGTCAAAAAATGAGAAATACTGGCTATTGCGCAGAAGGAAACAATTGATTTTACGATAGTCTCGATATTTTTTCACTCTTTTTCGCGTTCCAAAAATGTTATACTTTTATTAGGGGTATTCAAACCTAAAATAATCGATCGATTAAATTGAAAATTGTAATCGACGTTCTAAGCCGAAAATACTCGTTCAGGATTAAGCGACCCTCGATCATAGGGTGCGATTAAAGTGCACGATTAAGAGAGAAAATTACCACGTATTTTTCTTAGCTGTGGTTGAGGCTTGGCATCATGTCATATGACTTGATATGATACCAAGTACTTGAGTAATAGAAAGATATAAAGATGCTCTAGTAAGCTTTTCTAATTACCCCTTATAATACACCTTAACTTATAAAGACCTCTTATAATATAGTATTAATACTATAATTCTGGCCAGTACTATATAAATTATAGGTAAAGAGAGTCTCTCTAAGATAAGCTAAATTCTTTAGAATAGAGATATATATGTAGAAATGATCTTCTAGTAAAGTTAGTATAATATCTACTTAAAATTCTTAAAATTTAGGTATTAGAGTTTTATTCATTAAATATCAAGTTGTCATTAGATATAAAAGAAGTATTAATTATATTTCTTAAAAGTATTATCTTTATCTTAAATTTAAGATAATAGTACTATACTTAAAAAAGTAGTTGTTTCTAATATTAAAGTCTTTAAAAGCTCTTCTAATGAAGACTTAATATTTACTTATAAGTCTCTAATATCAAAAGTAGCTATAATTGCTTTAGTAAGTACTTTACTTAGTATAATTTATCTTTTTTCCTTATTTTCTTTCTCTATACCTACTAAAAACTAAGTTATTATTATCTTCTTAATATTTATTTATAATATTATTGATGTATAGAGTATATTGATAAGTAAAAATATAAGATAAATATTTTAGCTTATATAAATATATATAGATATATAAAAGTAGAGGTATAATATAAGTATTTTAGTTTATATAAGTATGTATAAGTAAGTATTTTATTGAATTACTAAGTATCCTATAATTATATATAATTTAAATAATTTGATTATTCAATTATAATAAGTAATTAAAAACTTATTTAATTACTATTTTTTTATATAAAAATTTCTACTTTAGAGATAGATTACTACTATACTAAATTTTTTATTATTAATCAAAATTTTTATATATAGTAAATAATTTTATAATAATCTAAATAGATTTAGTATTAAAACTATAATTATATTTAATTAATTAATTATTTTAAATTTAAATACTCCTATTAATTTATAGTTAGTTATGAAATTTAAAACTTTTTTTATTACATTTTTAAATTATTAAAAATTAAATAAAAATATAAAAAAATATAAATATTTATTATAAAGGAAAAATATAAAAATAAAATAAAATAAATTATTTATAATAAATTAAAGAAATTAATAATTAAGTTTAAAAAAATTTATTAAAATTAAATAAATAAAGATTTAAAAAAAAATTATAATAAAAAAAATTTCTTTTAAATAAAATTTAATTTTAAAAATATAAAAAGATTTTATTATTAATATTATTATATAAATAAAAATAAATTAAATTAAAAAAAATTATTATTAAATTATTTAATAGTTATAAATAATTATTATAAAAAACTATAATAAAAAAAAATAAATTAGTTAATAAAAGTCTAATAATATATAATTATAATATTTTAAAAAATACTTTAAATAATATAATACTTTATTAGTTTAATTAATATAAATTTTTTTATTATAATTTTTTTATTATTATTATTATTACTAATAATCTAGTTTTTTATTATAGTTTTTTAAAATAATTTAAAAGTTTTATATTTAAAAATTAGAATAATTATTAATATAGTAATATAATTATTTATTATATATATAAAATTTATTATAATTTAGAATTATTATAGTATTTTTAAAAATATATAATATAATATAATTTTATTTATAAGACTAATTAAATTTAGTTATTTAAATAAAACTTTTATAATTATTAAAAAATTAAATTATTATTTAAATTATAATATTTCTTTTTTTAAATATAATAACTAAAATTTAAATTTATTATATATTAAATTAAAAAATTATATATAATTTTTTTTTAATCATAATTATTATATATTTAAATTTTAATTAATTATTTTTTTATTTTAATATAAATTAAATTTATATATTATTATTTATTTTTTACTTATTAATTAAACTAGCTTTTAATTTTCTTTAGTTTTACTATAAAATAAATCTTTAAATCTAGTAATTTATTATTATTTTTTATAAGAATTTTTAATTAAAAACTTAAATTTTTTATTATTTTAGTATATTAAATAATTAAATTTTATTTTTTAATTAATTAAAAAAAAAACAATTTATTCTCATTAATATATTTAATTATCTTTTTTAATTCTTTTTTTAATTATAATTAGCAATAATTATACTTGATTTAGTAGTTAGTAGATAATAATTATTAATTATTTCCTACTCTTTTTTATTTAAAAATAGCTGATAAATAGGAATATTTTGTATTAATTTTTTCTTTAGATATTCTAAAAGTTCTTTTTCTTTTTCTAGTTTCTGGACGTGACTTTGGTAATTTATCAATTCTTTTTTCTAGTCTTAGTGGCCAAAGGGACTGTTCCTTGAAGTCAAAGTGCGCATATTACAAGCTGCATTCCTAAGGCATCAGCAAATTATAACAACACTCCATGAGTGTCGATGGTCGTCGACTCGTCGCCTACAATATCTAGGCCCGAGCTGTTCAGCAAGATCGTCTACCTGAGATACCAAAGCTGTGAGGATAACCAGAAATGAGCAGAGATGAAGGGAGGTGCTCCTTCCAAGTTTAAAGTTTGAGTGGTGATAAGCAGCCAACAAAACTTCTCAGTAACTGCTCCCCAACCCTCTAATCCCCCCAAATTACGTGCGGGATCAGGTTCCGGACCCAGTAGGTAACATAGGTAACTACGGCTCGGATACAGGGCAAAGATAAAGCATCATAAAAAACACTAGGCACTGGGAAATCTCGCTATTCACTCACACCTAATGCTCCCGAAAAGCCGGGGCAAACGGTAATAGCCAACCATCAGGAGCATACTGCAGAAAGCAAGACTCGAGTATACACGAAGAAACTGAAAGTACAGAAAAAAGCAATCCAGAGGAGGCATATTGAGCCAAGTGGGAATCACGAGGATATACAGTAGCGGCAAACCGACGCCGGAGAGCAGTCGGTGGATATGGGTGAAGAAGGCCTCTGCCGCGTCCCTTTCGCCTACCTCTTCGTCCTTCCTCCACAGGGGTCGGTCTAGTTGCTCCCAGGATTGAAAAGACCCGATGAGCTCCTTCCGTTGTGAGTAGTTTCGGGGGCAAGCGAAGGTGACGTGGTAGCCGTTTCCTTGAGGTGGCCGCAGTGTAGCATGCCAGGGTGTCCGTCTCCCTATGGTGTGCAGCGAGGAGTTTAGCTCACAACATATCGCGCGCCACGAATACAAAGGAAAAAGGAGAAGAAAGTAGCAAAAAGGAAAAAGGAAAAAGGAAAAATTAAGCCTTGCTGCCACCCCCCAGCAACTCGCACCATTCTGGATCGCCTCATATCTGCTCCCGTCGGCGCCCCTTGCCGTCCGCCAGCCCGGGACACTCCAAGAGATGTGCCGCGTTCTGTGCTACCCCCCTCGGTACACAACAGGCATTTTGGATCCTCTGCTCTTCCTATTGTATACAGCCAGCTCATTTGCGGGCCTTCTGTCCGTAGCCACGTACATTACGTCCTTCAGGCACTCTCGGCTCTAGTTTACCTGCTTCGATTCCAGACCCACCTCTTGCCCATGCTTGGATCCGGGACGGCGGATGACCAAACTGAAGGTTTTCCAGTCGTTTAATGGCCCTTTGGTTTTCCAATGCGAATATGGATTTGCCCGCTTGCTATGCTATCACTACGCCTAGGGGTGCCGTATCCATAACTACCGCTATGGATTCCTCGTCCCCATCCTTCCCAACTGGCCCTGCCGCCGCTACCTCCTCCTGTCAGGAGCCATCTGTCCATGCTTGAACCCTTCGCTCCTCAAGGCTACTACTGTTGAATCGAGATAATCGGTCGATTAATACGAGCAGAGCGTGAAGATGTGATAGGTATCGGTCGATGGGAGAAGTGATCGGACGATGGCGATTGAGAGAAATGGGTATTTAAGGCGCTGGGATTTCCATAGTATATTTCTCTTTTATTATCATCATCATCTCCTTTAGCTAGTAAGCGAATATACTCTTGTCTTCACTCCGAAGAGTGCGCGACAAAGAAGCGAACTTCTTCAACTACCTCGACTGTCGACTGCCCACTGTCCGACTCTTCGACCTCTACGACCCCCTGGCTGGGCGATGAGGAAGACATTGGACATGTATACTCGTTTTTGGTTTTTTTTTTTCTATCTTTTGTATATAGTTCGTACAAGGCGGACAGATTAACCTGACAGACCCTTGAATTCCCTGGGTTTCTAGGTGGCTCGTCATGCGACTCCCAAGGTTGCGCACACGAGTAATGGGTTCAAAAACAAAAAAACCAATAAAAAACCAGTTCTCCTACCTGCCGCTACCGCCGCCTCCGCGTTCCTGGGCATCGCTGACATAGAGACAGTGAAGAGGCTCGAGCTCAGGGGTGAGCCGTGTGGCGTCTCTTGTGTCATTATCGCCCCTTGAACGAGTCCATCCACCTCCATAGTAAATGATCTCGGCTGGAGGAAGGCGTCGATCCATGCTGCCAGATCCGGATAATCTTTTAAAATTATTGCTGTCTTCAATCTCCTCAGATGGTTGAATGACTTCATATCCCCGCCATAAACTTTGCCCTCGCCCCCCCTCTCCTTCATGCTTCTCACAGGAAGATGGTTACCACGTCACCTTCGCCTGGCCTCCCCCCATCACCGATAACTCTACAAACTCATCGGAAATGCTGCAATATGGGAGGACTTGGATCGACCAATCTGGAAGAAAGAAGAATAGGACGCGATGGAGGCATACTTCGCTTACCTCTACCGCTCCTTGCTGGACGCTAAGGAAGACCGATATTGAATTAGCTGCATGTTTTTTTTTTCTTTGTTTCATCCTCCTCTATCCCTATTTTTCTTCAGGCAGGACGCTGGCAGACTAACTTCCTGTCCCCTGGATCACCCGGGCTTCCAGGTGCCTCGTCATGCGACCCTTAAGGTTGCGCACACGAGTAGTGTGAGTTCCAAAACAAAAAAAAAAAACTTCCTACATAGGGATGTCAAAATCATGCCAAGGCTCCTTTTTTCTTGCGGCTCTTCTGCTATAATCTTTTCCACGAGCTTGCCGACCGTATTGGCCGGCACGATTGGCCTCCACCCCTTTACCTTCGTATGATCCTTTGTAGGTTCGAATCCTGCCTCCCTCAAAGATTTTCTAACAGCCAAGGGGCATGGGTTTGTCCTCACGGAGGTTTCCCGTGCTTAGTCAGTGAAGTTCATACTGAGACAGTTCCAAATGGGCCTTGGTAGTGGTGGATATAGGGGGTTAGGGTGGCCTGTTGTTCCGTGGGCAGTGTGGAGGAAAACCGGAACCTCGCCATGGTCATGCCTTATGCGAGTAATGAATTAAAAAAAAAATCCTTTCCTGGCTTTGATGTCCTAAATTCAATGCTGGTAAAATGGGCTATATATCGTAAAATCTCTCGTCCTAATTTGTTGTCTTGAATTTTGATTAGAAGCCGCCGTGAAATGCCATCTGGCCTGGAGTGCTGTTATTTTTCGTTTTCGCGAAGGCTCTCTTGACCCGTATAAACATTCTCTGCCTCATTACTCTCTGACTCATGTGCCTCCCCTTTCCATCACCCTTGGCAAACCACCTTGTGTTCGATAAACATGTATTATGAGCCAGACTGCCAGTGAAACCCAGGATCTAGCTATTGGCAATAGTCAACTGGTGGGAATAGACACTAAGTTTACAATTTTTTTTTCCTACCTCAAAAGCAAAATGAATCGTAGTAACAGTAATCGACAATAGCGGTCTCCAAAACGACCCCAATTTTAACAGAAAGCTTGGGCAAAAGGAAAATGAATCGTAGCAACAGTAATCGACAACAGGGGTCTTCAAAAATACCTCCCAAACATATCTCAACAAACGAAGGTGACAACGGAAGGCGGTCGGACATTACCTGCTTGAACATTGCAGAAGCTGGACCCAAAATAATTGCTGGTGATTGTAGTCAGGCATAGCACAATTAAGTACGAAAATCTGCCCTCCCCTGTTCTCTAAGGGGGATAATCGGTTTGGATCCACGCTATAATATTGCTCGTGAATCAAAAGTGATTTTTGGCCGTGTCTTTAGGGGCCTCCTTGCTAATAGGTGGCGTCTCGTCTTTAACGCTTATCCTACTCTGCATCCTCAGAATAGGCGCTTCATTGTCCGCGGAGCTAACCAAATACATTGGATGATCTTCATTCCATGCTTGGTGGGCACCTGATCTCCACTTGGTGAGGTCCCCACATTCCTTACGTCTGAGGCTCTCAAGACGCTTCTCATATGCGTGATGCTTGTCATAGGTATCTCTAACCACGACATCGGCGCAGTGCTCCGTTTGGGAGACTACAATTCCGAGGAGTCGAATAGGATGAGAGGACTTACCGAATACAACGAAGTCAGCCCCTAAACCAGGTTTTCCACCCCATCCTGTTCCGGCCGTGATCTTGTTCTTCTCGGCGTCTGTCAGTTCATGAATCGATAGGCAATGTTTGTCACCAGGGTGGACCCAGATATCAACGTCACCTCGAAACTTTCCAGAAGCAAGGTTAGGGGTGCCGGTTGATTCGCGGCGCGTTCGGAGATGCGCCGTGCTTCCACGTCCAGAGTCTGCAGAAGTGACCTTGGGCGTTCCCTGGCCACTGACCGTAGTGACTAACAGCCGCCTCTCCTCCGGGCTCGCGTGCGAGATACTCATACGCCTGAACTGCCTCCCGACTATCGTTGGCGATTCAAAGGGATTCGACAGCCTACGAAAGGTTGGGGTAACTGGCGAGGCGGTCCCTGTTGTAGAATTGCCGACAGACCCTTGAGTTAACGCTCGAACCCGCGCCGGCTTCGGCAAATCCCAGTGCAGTTGTTCATCTTTAAGTTTTTTTGGAGTATTAACCATGGTTTCCTCGCGTTGACTAATGATTGGCGTTTAAGAATTGTAGTTCACCTGTCCTGAATTTTGGTAGCTCTATGATAGATTGTGTGTCAGTGAGTGGAATTTGGGATGTGTGTGCGAACTTAAATCAGTCCAGGTTTCGGGCCTTAGCTCCTGTGGCCATATGGGTTCTACGTCGATTGCCCCCGCACTTTCACAATGTGTAAATACTTAAATAGTACTCAAATAGTTATAGGAATCTCATGGAGCAATCTTTCGATATGGGCTAGGGCTGCAGAAGGGGTAACCGGAGGAGGTGTTACTGATTCTGGAGCCATGCTTTCTGGCTCATTGGCCTCGTTGGGAAGATAGGTGGCCAAGATTGCATTTTTAATATCGTTAATGGGATCTTGAATGATCTCATTAGATGGATTAATAAATTACATTTCTGATACAGACTGAGATAGGTGGAGACTTGGATATCTTGCTTGAAATTTGTTGTAGGCTGAAAAGGTCTATAGATCTTTACTTACATTGTTTTAAAATAGTACTTATATAGATACCTTTTGTAATGAATGGTACTAGGCAGTAGTCATTCGGTACCGTTTATACAATCTATATCCGCTAGTACGGACGTTGGTGTATGCCGGTTCTGCTGAGGGAATGCCTCAGAAGGGTAGGTGTGATTACTAAGTGGGATGTTCCGTGAGGAACAATATTTAACAGGCTATGATCTCTGTTGTCTGTCTGAAGACTGATGGATTCTAGAGGGGATCCAGCGGTCATTTTATACTTCAGAGACCCGCTGACAATTCAAAATACATGATGGCTGGCACCTCCGACAGGGGGTGCTACAAATGGTACGATAAATCGTACGATACGGGGCTGTGCCGGGGCTGTGCAAACCCTCGAGGGTGTGCAGGAAACGGCAAGTTCCGTTAGAATAATAAACTACCGGATTCGGCAGTTAAGAGATAGTTAAAGGCTAGTCCTTTAACGTGAGATAGTTACATAACAATAGTAAATATAGAAAATACAAGATATAAGATAATAATAATAAATAAGAAATAGCGTCTCCTATTACACCTTTATACTAGTTTTCTAGGAATTAATATACTATTGAATACTATATGATCAGTTAATAAACTTATAAAAGTTTGTATTTAAATATATTTTAGTATAAGTAAATACTAATAAGTATTAGTAAATATAAAAGTATATACTTAGTAATTTATAAGTATTTACTTATATATAAAACTTATATTTTATTATTATATTAAGTTATTTTTAATTATAAATATATATATAATAACTAAGTTAAATTTATAAATTTTATAATTAAAATATACTTTTTATTATATAAAAATATTAGAGATATATCTAGTAGATTTTAAACTAGTTAAATACTTATAGTATATACTATTAAAGTATATTATATCTATTTATTATAGTTTTAAAGATAGGCCAGCTTTTATTTAATATATAAGTATAAATACTATGGATAATTCTATATGTAAGTAATAAATTTTTTTTTAAAAAAAAAAAAAAAAAAAGTATAAATATAGTGGTCCTTCTGTATCCAACTATATTCTAAAAGTAGTAGTTTATAGTTTAGTAAGAGCTAACTCTATAGTTAGGCCTGGCTGCGCCAGACTAGCCTGCTTGGCCAACTGGTACTCCTTGGCCGCTAGAGAGCATCAACCGCACATCGCAGTCCCCACCCTGGCACAACCAAAACCCAGTGGAAAGTCAAGTAATCAGTTCCAAGTGCAATGAGGGACCTAAGAATTTCATGGGATTATCCATTGGAATTCGGTGTTTCCTAGTGACACTTAGAAGCATACCGTATAGGACACACGAAAGTAATAATAGCAATTCGCGGTTCTCGGACGATCTGTCGCTCTGACCCTTTACTTCAATCTCTGCGACCCGACGAACATCTGAGCACCACTAGATGCATTATCGAAAAGAAATTACGTTGCGGGTAGTGTCACCGGAAAAATCCTTGACCTCACCTGCGCTATGAACACAAACCACGTCGGGGGTTACCCTATACCTGGAGTCAAGTCCCACTGTCATTTCTCCTCTAGTCCGGTCCCCGCCTGTTACTTTCCCTGCAGGGCTAGCTACCATGCCTGTCCTCTCAATACATTGATTATAGGAACTGTGCAACCTCCCTTCCTTCATCCACCACTCCCCTTGTGGAGATATTCCCTTTATTGGGAACCAAGTTTGGTTAAGCGTTTTCGATAGTGATACCTGGTCACAACGTCCAGGATATACTAAATAATAGCTAATCCGTCAATCTCCCAGCGACATATGAATTCTGCCCAGAGAAGGCTTGACTATACGACTGCGAGATTACGATATGAAGATTGTTTCGGGTGGTGGAACTTTCACTTAAAGGTATCCATGTTCCCCTAGATTTCTCGTTTTCCGTATATGCTCAACATTTTTAATAGAGCTGAAATACAGAAAATATAATGCGTACTATAGTCTTCCCGCCTTGGAGTGCTCACTGCATGTTAGTCGAATAACTGGGCTTTTGACATCTACTCCCGGCCGGCTGTCCGATAAATTCCACTGAGCACCCGCATAGTATCCCAGCATCGGGGTCTGAAATCGGCTGCTCTAGCAGCAATTGATATACCTACTATCCCGGTAAATACTCTCATCCGATATATATTCCATATAACTCATACTGGACTTTTATAATAACAATCTCCCACATTCCGATGTGATCCCCGTAAGTGACAATTGGATCGGTGAGACTCTACGAGTGGATAGGAGGAATTGAACGTATCTCGCCCTAATTGTGCTATGTAGAATATCAACCTTCCATGTGCAGGGAGTAGTGGCCTATTAGTATATCAGGCAGTAAACTACCCTATTACGCATGCTATTCAGACAGGTAGCATGGTAACTGGGGTACTTTGAAGTATCCATGATCTGACCGGTGGATATGGACATGCGTCAGTTTGGAAATCGCAACCCCTGATGTGAGTGCGTCCCTGGTGAATTTCGTGCAAATAGGCAGCAGTTGAACTACTCTGCCCTGGTGGAAAAGCTGCCAAGGACCAGAAATTTAGGGGGCCTGCACATATGTGGATAAATGAATGCGACGTGCAAATTATGCTTTAATATGGATCTGATTTGAAAAAGGACAATATATTCATCTCATATAACTGATAATATACGGTTACAGGCCAAAGAGGGTCAACGTTTGAGTTAAATATATTGCCGCTATTGCCGCACTGCAACGTAACAGGGCTGCCTTTAAAAAACATATTCAAAGAAATACCTCCTATGACCAACCCCCCCAGGTCCTACTCTAAATATATCCTAACATTGCTGATAGTTCGACTAAATTTAATGATTGATGCTAATAAAACTCCGTGAATATTATTGTGTATTCACATGCCCCAGTGGAGCCTGCTCCCACAAAGCCAAGGCTTTTGTTTCATAGTGGCAGCGCGCACTCGAATTCTGCTCTGGGAATTATCACACATTAGTTGCATCAAGGATTTGGGACTCAGGATACTAGAAGAGCAGCTCGTAACATATAGCGCGTATAAGTACCGACTGTATGCCTAGGCACATGCGCCCCGTGGGAACAGTTTATGAAATTGAATTCGTTGACACGGAGTTTGAGTCATGGTTTATCATGGTCTTGGATACCCGTTGACAACGAAACAGGGGATCTCAGTATATAAATCTAGACAAACGCCCCAGAAAATTGTCCTGGGATCTACTGCACAAGAGCATGTACAATGACGTAGAGGGAAAATATGACTAGGGTCCTACCTTACCTCATACCACCTCCACTTCTGAGGGCCGCGGGAGCGAATTGTCGGTTGAGTGCCGGTACGGGATATTTGGGGACAAGTACATGGAAGCCTGATTTCGTTGTAGGACCACAGCACAATGATATCCCCGTTTACTATACTAATTAATGCACTGGGGACACATCCGAGCAGGGGGCAATGCCAACTGCAATTACGGAAAGGTAGCCTTGAAATCGTGAATCCCAAGGTAATCTGTTTCAGCTGCAAATTGAATTATATCGGACCCGGGCGTGCCGTGGGTGTAGCCATAATGTCGTGACCAATAAAATAACGTGTCGTAGCGACCCCGGGAGAAACGAAACTGTGAGTGTATTGCAGACCAGGAACCACCTGCCTAACCCGCCGGGCCGGCAGCTGTTCTTATACGGGCACAAAGTACACGAGGTTAGGATTACGTGGCACACGACGCGGTTTCATGCATAGCGTAAGTTAACGTGACTCAGGTAGAAAAAACTCACCAGCAATACATCAAATGTTCTTCTGGATTGTTGGACAAGAACAGTAGGAGCGATAGGCCCTACCTCTACCGGTCACTGGCAGGAAGATGACAAGTATGTACACGAGTAGCCTTTTGTTTGGTTTCTTTCCTTTCGGCAGCCAGATAGATCTAGATATGATGTACATAGTTCTCGCAGGGCACGCAGAGTAACTTGCCTGACATTTGAATCCACCTGAAAATTCCGGGTGGCGTGTCATACGACCCTTAAGGTTGTGCATACGAGTAATGAGTTTGTTTTTTTCTTTGGCTAGGGTGGGCCGGGGCGGTTCGGATAACTGTATTTCACGTAAAGCCGCACCCATTGCTACCATACCATGAAGAATTTTTGGCCAACAAATGATCATATGGCCTGCAAGATTTAACAGTCTTCGCCGAAATTGCTCAGCTTGTTTCAGCTCGGCACACACCACTTCAGTTTGCCACTTCATAACTTCGACGCGAAGTCCTGAGACAAGAGGGAATGCGGCTCAAGGGCCCGGCGACTATATATCAAGCCTAAGATTTACCTATCTTAATTCCTTTGACTTACCCATACGAGCACTGGTAGGTTTGAGCGTCCCACTTACCCCCTGCGAACTTTTTTTCCTACGCTCTACACGGTTCACCTCAGCACACTGACTCTATCCGTATATATAGTAGTCGGTTTCCCCCGTATCAGCACAAGAATGGCAAGAATCACCAAGGTGGTCAATTTACTCCAGAAGGCCGGGTGGAAACTTGGAATTTTTGCTCGACGTATTCGAAAATTTAACGTTAATGGCACTGGTAACGTGAAGGACATCGAGGTGGCCTCGGCACAAGTCTGGATCAGCACGTTACCGAACCAAGATGAGGTGTGGGGCTCAGATGACGACCGCGATTCCATGAATACAGTCCAACGAGAGTGCAAGCACATTAAGGTGGAAGGTCAAGTTGATGTGTGGCTGGAAGGGTGCCAGGCAGAGGACGAGGACTCAATCACGCTTGGAGTGGATGAGAAGGAGCTCGCCATTTTATACGACGCTAGTGTTGAGGAAGAGCCATGGCCCGAGCACCTGCTCGATGTGGATGCGCCTCCTCTCTGGGCCTTGAGCGATGAGATTCCAACATTTGCACAATTGGAGTTCAAACGCCAACTGGCGTTGGCTGAGGCGCAGGAAATGGGTTGGGAAATTAGACTCAATGAAACTGTCGTTCAGGATTTAGAACTTGTACACCTCACTGCTGGAGGCTGGTAATTTCATTGCTAGCATCGACTCAAGCTTGTATTTTATTTACCCACGACTATACTAGCATATACGAGTAAATTATGAGTATTTTAGTGTTTTACACTTAATACGGGTACCGAATTAGCGCTAGGAATTTGAAGGAGGGAAATAGTGAATCACTTGTTCGTAGATGACAAGGGAAGATACAGAGTTCGTGGGTCTTGGTAGTTTATAAACCTACGGTATTCCCTTCGCCCCCTCACTCGCTAGATCGCAAGGACCATTTGAAAGAACTAGTACTAGTACTTAGTTTGTACTTTATGGACACTACTAAAGTCTGTTCAATTGCTTGACGGAAACGCGTAGAAGATACTATGGCATGCTGTATAAGTAATGGCTGAGTTCCCACCAGCAGTAGCCCATTAATAGCGACAGAGGGAGGCATCTGGGCAGCCTCCAAGGCAAGGCGGAACTTCCAGCGCTCCCACCCAGGACACGGACTAAAAAGAATATCCTGGAACTGGCAAGCCCTCTCCTCATACACCTGGCTCCTGACATACCCGGGGCACATCAATGGTTGTCTATTTACAGTAGGCAAGTCAGATACCCTGGACTGCCCACATTGCGGTTGCCCAAAAGAAATATAGTCACCATATCAGCTTCGAGTGCCCCAGGCATCGCCAACTTCGAAGGGGACTCATCGGCCCCCTCCAACCTTGTAACGGCTAGACTGACCCCTATGGAAAAAGGAAGCTTGAGAGGAACACGAATAGGACGCGGGACAGGCCTTCTTCTCCTATCTCTACCGATTGCTCACAGGATGCAGCTGATCTGGAAGGCGGAAACATAGGAGGATGCAGGAAGCCCTGGAGCTCGGAGAAAGTAAAGGGATTATACGAGTTCACTTGGTTGTTTTTTTTTTTTGTCTTTCCCTTTGCTCGTTTTTAAAAAAAATATGTACATAGTCCACATCGGGCAGGCGAACTAACTTGCCTGACCCCTTGAATCCCTCAGATTCTGAGGGCTCGCCATGTGACCCCTAAGGTTGCGGACACGAGCAATGGGCTTTTTATTTTTTAAAACATAAAAAAAAAAAAGGCTGAGTTCAGGGTAACGGGAGACCAGCTGGTCGTGAATATCCTCTAAGTTCAGATGATTTCCCCAAGCCTATCAACAAGGAAGATCTTGCTCGTGTTGATTTTTCATTCCCCTTAGACTAGCGAGTTTTTATGCCTATCTAACCAGCACGAGGGTGGACAGGTATCCTATGGTCTATCAGGTTATTTCCCCTTCCACGAACGTTAGCCGCTAGAAACTGCCCGCGGCAGTTTCGATTGCTCACGCAGCTCGTCGGTCTACTCCTCTAGGTATAATGATTTCGCGGTACACCCAGTGATTTGGTTTAACAGATTATCTATGGCTGGGTATTGAATGCCGCAGAGACTCGAAAGTACCTAGGGCTAGGATTTTAGGTAGACTTCTATCGAGCTTGTTACGTTCTCCACATAATTTCACTAGCCTGCTCTGTTCAAGTATGTAGGATCTTAGTTACAAGGAGGAGAAAGCGGCCTTCTGTGGGACTTTACGCTCTTCATACGTCCTGCTCTGTTCAAGTATGTAGGATCTTAGTTACAAGGAGGAGAAACCGGCCTTCTGCGGGACTTTACGCTATTTATACGTCACCGTCTGGTAATTTAGACCATTAGTTGTGTATAAATGCACATACACAGAGATTATTTTAGCTCAATTTGCCTAGGAATGACTGCAGTCCAGGCCAGGTACCATGAGGAATAATATTCAGGAACGCCCCGGTTTTCAATGATACTCCGACCAAGGCTTTGCCAAGGCAGCCTTTCCTATTGACTACCTATAAATCTCGCTGCAGTCCAGGCCAGGTACCATCAGAAATAATATTCACGAACGCCGGTTTTCAAGAATACCCCGACAAAGGCCGCGTGACCTAGTTGCCTAGGCAGCCTTTCCTATTGACTTCCTATAAATCTCATACTTCAGCTCCTAGACAGTCATAGAACTTGTTTATGGGTTTCTAGTGATCAAACATCCCTCTCACGCGTCAGCCAGATTTGCATAACGCTAGTTCTTCACCCCAACCAATATTACTTGGGTTTCGTTCACTTCTATCCAAACGGCACAACGTTTGATATATAACAATCGATCAACTTTCAACTCCACACCATCCCCTGTCTACGCTTCAAACCCACACCCATATACTGTTTACAAACACGCACAGCTACTGCACGCTCAGAGCACTTTCACTACTCAGGGTGTACAGAACATTCCTTTTATCTGTACGTTTCTGCCACTGCCAGTGCTTTAATAACATTGACTTACAAACCAGGATAGTAGCAGTCTCTCCTCTGAGTCCTCATGCCTGCACAAGTCACGCAACCTACGCCTTCTAGGCGTCATATTCGAGAGGAACTGAGTTGTCTTACAGACTCTGTCCAAGTCACCGCAAACTCCATCACGCGTGTCAGGGATAAATTAAGGCCACGTGCAATGAACCCATCAACTACTGCTCCTGCAAGCCTGGCCGGCCTCATTGCAGAGGCACGAGCATACGAAAAAACCTTCTGCGATCTCTCAGAGTTATTACGGGAGCTACAGCAGCAAACAGCTGATCTATGCTCTTCACTCAAGCTACGAGAGTTAAGAGGAAAGCCTACCAAAAGACCATGGTGGCGGCCAAAATTTCTGTGGGATGCAGCACTCGAGCTCGACATCGCAATTCATTGTGCGCGGGTAACAATACTCGAAAGGAGACTTGAAGAGCTCCGGGAACTGTGGACCGAGGTTGAAATGGATGTCCGACGCCGAAGCGCCCATCTATATATGAAGATGCCTGCGCCATTGAGGTATGGGCTTTGAGGAGATCAGATTCAAATGCCGACAATATTCTTCGATGCATCAGCACCGGAAATTCCTGGACTATGCTAGTAGTTGGAATGCTTTTTTGTCACATATCCAAGGTTGATAGGAGATGTGGGAAACATTCATTTTTGTTTAGTGGTGTATTGGAGTGAAGTGCTTTATGTTTGGTTGGTATGCTTGGTTTAGCTGGATAGGGGTGGCATAGTGTTTTCAGGTATAGCGGGATTGGAATGACACCACGATTGACAGGCAACAGGTGGACAGCTGCTACCGCTTGTAATCGTTCTTGGTAAAGCAGTCATTAAAGCATTCACATCTCATCATGCTGAGGTGAAACTTGGAGGAACGAGAAAGCCAGTATAAGCCCCATGAATAAAGTTAATTTTAGGTAGTTCGGAGTGCACTCATCCAGTTTGGATTTCAAATGACATATTTCATATTTCTGGCGAGATGATCACTATTGGTTCTGTAAACACTGGCCAATACATTCCCATACTTTAAAAAAATTACCTACTTACAACTCCTTGGATGGAACTTAAATTATATTCGCTTACCGGTGAAGATAACCGAGGATCCAGATTGATGCAGAGCGCTAGCAGGATGCACTCACCGGGTAGAGGGGGATGGCGGCTTTCTTCTCCTCTTTCTCCTTTGTTCTCTCTTCTTGCCCATTTTTAATAGACTGTACGTATACGAGGTAGGGAGCAACCCAGAGATAGCTTCAATACGGATGCTTTTTTTTTTTTTTTTTTTTTTGAAATCTATTCGTCTGTGGAGCCTAAGGCTATGAGACGGCCCCGTTCCTCACCTTAAAAGGCTTGGTACTCCCACGGAACAACGAGTTGCCTTAACGCCCTGCCTCCCGAGCCAAAGAGACCAAAACTACAGAAATAACCCCTTCCTCCACCGCCACGCTCCTAGCAGCCCTTCCCCTAGAGTATCACCACCGTCCCCACCCTCTCGCTCCCTCAGGCTAGGTCCAGGTTCGAGAAGAAAGTCTCGACCAGATCTACTGTGTATTCATCCCCCTCATCCTTCACCTTCTTCAACCACCTCTTCCGATCATCCATCTCCTCCCAGTTCCCCCATCTACGCCCAATTTCTTCTCCACGTGGACAGAGCAGTGCTACGTGCTTGTCGGTCTCGACGTGCCTTCCACATGTTCGGCAAGTAGGGTCACCGGTATCATCCAGTTTTGCCCGCCAGGACTGGAGATTCCCTTTCCCAGTCCTGCAGTGAACATAGTTAACCCTCGCCTTTCTTCCACATCTAACCACTCTACCTCCTCCAGTTCCGGCTACCTTCCTTTCTGCCTCCCTCCACCTCTTCCACTGCTGCTTCAAACCCCCCTCCGTGGTCACTGGGTTAGGAGGGAAAAGCTCTTCCGCCCCTGCTTTTGCTAGTTCATCTGCTCTTTCATTACCGGGGATGCCAACGTCAATACGGGTGCTGATTTACCCCAAAATATCTTTTTCGCTTGGTAGTTGGTATTACCGTGACTGGATTCAGCTTCCATGTAGGCGAATTGTGAGGCTTTCAGCTGACTGCGTTAGTGGCGATTAGGGCTCCAGGAAGCGAGAAGCTGAGAAGATAATGTTGGAGGTGTACTTCCAGAAAGATATTGTGTGGCTTTAACAGATTCTTCATGATATTTTTTAGACTACAGATTAGAGATGTTTGCCAATCTGTCTCTGTTGTCTGATCTTATATACTCCAGTTATGCGAATGGGTCTAGTCTCTTTGGTATGATACGTAGATTGTCAACATTTGGGAATCGTTCCGGAGGCCCGTAAAGGAAGAAAATGATATGGAAAGAAAATATTGCCCATTCGATTCATAAGTTATTCCAGTACTCCGGTACTAACCCAGACCTTCGTGGTAAATCAGACAGATAACTAGCTTTTTTTTTGGGGGGGGAGTCAATACTCAAATATAGCAGAGGGCCATGGAGAGGTTGAGTATATTGGGCCGATCTATCTACATGAACTTGGGCCAACTGCCCTCTCCCTAACTGTATGCGCGTTTTTTTTGTTTGTGAATCATTACCTTGTATTGAGGCAGCTCACCTATGACACGGCAGCGCATCCCCCATGTCACGAATGTACGATTATCCAAACCCAGGGCGCTCCCTGCCCCGTATCTACATACATGACCAGATACCCCTGAAGGGTAAGAATACGAATACACAAGCCAAATGTAACAACAGCCAAAAACCTCCTGTCACCCTTCACTCCCTCACTACTTCAACTAGATGCTCACATAACTCCGGCTCATCCCAAATCCGGCTCATCCCAATCTGCTCCCATCGTCGTCCCCTGCCATCTGCCACCCCAGGACACTCCAAGAGATGTGCCGCATTCTGTGCTACGCCCTCATCACACATCCTGCATTCAGAATCTTCCGTGCTTCCCACCGTGTGTCGCCATCACCTTTGAGGTCCCCGAACCGTCACTGGGTATGTCAGGCCGCGGAGGGCGCTGTGACTCCAGCCTGTCTGTTTTGCCTTCGTGTCTGCATAACTGTGTGTGCTTGTAGTGCGCCAATGCTTGTACAGCATGTTCGTTTGCAGCAAACCATAAACACATCCTCTCTAATCAGACTACAACAAGACTAGACTATTACTGTACATGCCGTTGCTCAATCCCTGTATTCACCTACACCCCCGCATCCTGTTTGTGGAATCAGCCAGGTCCCGAGTTTTCCCTCCTTGACAGCATCATTGAGGGCAGCGGTATTCGAACCGACTACCACCTGTTGAGAGCCCACCCAACTGCGGGAGGATCCCAGAGTTAACAAGCTTGATTGACACCAGCTTGCCTCTAGCAACTGGCTCTTGAAATATCGGCAAAGCTCGATCCCCTTGCCCTAGAGCACGAATCACGCGCAGTGGTACCCGCGTTAAGGAAGGAAAATTTTGCTCATTTGATTCCAGGATTTAAGCGCGCCCGCTTCGCCGGAAAAAAATCGCGACAATTTTACTTCTAAATCTTCGACTTTCGTTTACAATAAAATACCTGTGTTCAGAATCTCAAGATTTGCGTATTTGCATACTTGTTTCCTCTAGGGCAATAACTTAAATTTAGCTGGATGTTTTTCTCTCTTCTGGAAGCTGGGAATACTATGTATATTCCCCAAGGCTATTATTCCATGCCTTAGCATATGGTTCAGTATTGTTTGCAAACTATGTGAGACACATCTCTATCGCTTGGGCGGTCTGGGTGTAAGAATTAATTAGAGAACCTCAGAGTGTAAGAATTCGAGCAATGCTGCCGTTTCATGAAAAGCTAATAGGAACACTGGATGTATATTTTTTTTATTGTCTTTACGTACATGCGGCTTGTGGTCATAATACACCAACTATGAAGTTACGTTTACTGCCGTAAGAAGCCATACAGCGAACAAGAAGGTCAACATGATAGTACATATTGTAGCTTTCCCTATGGCGTCCTGATTTCAATGCAAACACTATGATTGTACAACTAACAATGCAAGCCCTCGGCGGTCTTAGCCCAAACCACGTTCCACGTACCAACTTTTTGAAGCACATGTTGCAAATCTCTACCATGCCGCTCTGCTTCGCTGCCCCCTTTAGATGTTAGGAGAGCTAGAAATTGAAGCTACTCCCAAGGTCCGGGAGAGCTCGCCGTAGACCTCATCGTAGTATTCTGCTCTAACACCGACATCGATAATTGTAGCTGTCATACTCATGGTAGATTCCACCCCTTCCATGTCCTGCACCATCGCGAGAAATGTAGTCATTCGTCCATCATACACGAGAGTCATATGCATCAAGCCATCAGTGTCGGGCAGTGCGAGGGATTCGCCAACAGTGGGCATTGCCGTGACTCTGGAACTGCGTCGTTCTCCAATACTGCCGTGGAGCTTCCATTTCTTAGTTGTCGCTCCGGTACTTGACTTACGACAGGGACGTATTTTGGCCAGCAGCTTGGCATTCTCCGTGTTTGGCTTTAAGTTTTCCTTTGAAAGAGCGCCACGGACGAAATTCCTGTAGCTAAGAGTACCGGTGGAATGTACCACCATATCAGTCCCATTACTTATAGAAGGTTTACGGAATCTCTCGATTGCATCGGTAGCGATGTCAAGGAGGTCGCTATCTTTGCCCTTGTAAGTTTTATCACTCCTGGTGTTATCACAGAGCATGCCACGATACCGCTTGCTCACATGCTCATCTGGAGCGACATGGCCCACTTCCGTTCCCGCGTCTATTGCTGAGCTCTTGGCCGAAGGGCTTCCGCCCTTGGTAGTGGACTGTTCGCTGTTGGTGGCAAAAGGCTTCATAAAGGTCACCTTCTTGTTCTCCCGTGAAAATGTTTTTGTTCGGGGATGGTCAGCTGCGAGTTTTCCTCGCCTTTTTGTTGGCACAACAGCGACAACTGCACCTGACTGAATTCTGGTGGACCTGCGACGTAGGCTGGGCTCTCTCTGAGCGGCCTCAATGGTGTCGCGCGGTTCGTCAAATCCAAGACATCTTCTCTGCTCAAGTGGCAAAACCGAGACCCGATCACTAACCCATTTCATAAACTTTTGGTCATTGTTCACTCGAGATTGGACCAGAGTCCCCGTGGTCCGGGCGGTATACTTGACAAAGTCTATGACGGTATCTAAGTCAAGGGAAAACCCAAATCCCCCCCCATCCGACGGATCGACCTGCAACCAAAGTCTGATCCCAGGGATATGGTGCTGCAGCGGCAGGCACCCCAATTCGTTGACCAAGTGCCCTAATTGAGCCTTCCGGTCCTTGATAAACTTGGTAGTTGGGATATTTCCATTGACTGTTGGGGGAAACTGGAATGCTGGGGGCTGCTGGAGCCAGCTAACAATCTGTTTGACGTCTTCACTATTCATATCCTGCCTAGAATATCTTGAACGAGACTTTAAACACCTTTGAGTCAGCGTATGCCAGTATGTCACGGCTGGCTGACAGGGCAACGGGCTTGAGGGACTGGAAACAGAGGCGGTCCTCCTGACTGGACGCGGAATTTCTACCTACATACAGTGCGGATGAGCTTGCAAGGTAACGATCGAAATACGCAGCACTTATAGGCTTCACAGTTTGGTCGAGCTATGTTTCGGTAATACAGTCGTAACGGTCACTGAGCTCTAGAGTTCTCAGTATGAGTAGCAACGTTCACAGTAAAACTCAACAGAGGAGGATTATGCCAGGAAGGTACTCACTGAAACGTGAACTTCAAGTGTGGCAGACACTTGGGTCTTTGTTTGGGATGATTGTGAAGCAGAAAAGCCTTTGAGTTTTGTTTCGTGAGAGGGGAGAGGACGATGTCAGAATAGAATCCCGAGAGCTGTATTCCCTGGTAGGATGGACTCTGCCTGGCCGGAAGACCTACTGACTATTGGGTGCATGTTATCTAATAATATGTTGCCTGGACAACACCTGTTGCGTTAGGTAGGGCCCAGCACGTTCTGTATTGCCAAGAACCTGAAATTCAGCAACAGTCACTTACATAGACTAGCGGAGGCTAGTTCCATCTGATAACCCTATGTACATTGGAATTTGGTGCAAAGGCCATGTGTTATCATCGAATCACTCTCCAGCTCATATCATATAAGAGCGTTCCTTAGGCAACTACAACGTCTAGGGCATTCGAAACTTAGTTTCTTATGTTCTGGGAGTTCTCATATACGGGGCCTCATCACCTTGGCTGTTTACAGGTCTAATCAAAATCAATCAAAATTCCCATCAACAAGTCTCATGCCTAGCAACAGCATCATCTCGGAATCATCAATCAGAATCCCAAAGGATGCTCCCGAGTCCGCCCAACGACCACCTCAACAACCACTAGCAGAACAACCATCAGCACATCACCTGTCGCCCCACCATGAGAACCGAAGAGCGTAGGGAGAAAGGTAAAGCACCCGAGAGGGACCAGCAGGGGCCAGGGGGCCAATGTCTTCCAGGGAACGGGAGAAGAGGATAGTTTAAGGTGCGGCTCCAGTTGGAGTTAGGAGGTAGTGGGAGGCAGGACGCTCTGATCCGAAGCAACCCGAATTCGATATGGGTGGAAGTTTTAGATGCGCAGAAACCAGTGTCAGGGGCAGACAGGAGATGGAAGGAGTAGCTCATTCACGTTGTTTGCCGAACGGAATAACATCAGGATAGGGTGGAGTACGATGTACGGTCTCCCAGGGAGAGGCGAATTGAGCTGGAAAAGCACGAAGGGCTGACGGAAGCTGTAATGGGTGGAGAATACAAAGGCCGTTTAAAGAGAGGTTTCGGATACAAGGGGTTCATGGCCGAAGGGACAATAGACATAGCAGTATCAGGACTGCCGGCTCAAGGAGAGCCAGCAGTGGAAAGACAGCACACAAGGCGTATTATAGGGCAAACCGCGAAGAAAAAAAATATTTTTTTGGAAAATATTTTTTTATTCAAGACGTCTTGGGATAGACAATCTAGGAAGCCCGTCCATCACAATACAAAGTCGAAATGGAAACCGAACAAACCAGACGATAGGAACTACAAGGGGTGCTGTAACCGTGGAGTATATGGACATTAGTCAACAATATGCACGAGAAGTGCGAGCCGACCATCATGGGAGTACTGCTTCCAGCTACCTAGGGCTCTAGGCAGAGAGATGTTGGATGACGAGAGCAGAGGAGAAGAAGAAGGAAGTTCGAATCCCCCGAGCAGAAGTGACCTGCAAGAAGACAACCATACTTAAGTGACCTGCAAGACAACTATGCTTAAAGTGGCTTACTTAAACGCAAGGAAAGGGAGAGTCATTGGGGGAGATGGTGAAGGGCCACAAGACGGTGATGTGGGTAAAAGGGCATAGTGGAGTGGAAGGCAATGAGAGGGCAGACAGGAAGGCGAAGGAGGTGGCATGGGTGGGCAGGAGGATGCTACGACCTGACGTTATCACACCGGCAGGCATCCGACAGGCTTTTCCCATGGGGCGGCCGTCCAAGCAGACAAAGTGGAACCGGGAAGCCCTACGGGGGTTGACGTACATGGTTACTGACCACGGACCGCAGCGCTGGTGGCTACATAAGGTGGGCAGGGCGGATGACTCGTCGTGCGGGTTGTGTGGGGAGGGGGTGGCACAGAATGCTGCACACCTACTGAGCTGTCCTGGGGTGGCGGATAGCAAAGGGCGAGAATGGGAGCAGATATGGGAGGACCCGGAGTGGTGCGAGAAGCTGGCGGAGGCAGTCCGGGGGTGATTGGGGCAGTGATAACGGGGTTGTGGTAGCTGATTTTTGGGGGGTATCTGGTCATGTACGTAGATACGGGGCAGGGAGCGGCCCGGTGGTTGGATAATCCCGTCAGGCTTAACCTGGGGGATGCGCTGCCTTGCCATAAGCGAGATGCTTCAATGCAAGTACTGATTTACCAAAAAAAAAGGGAGAGTCATTGGAGATGTGGGACTACAGGAAGGAGTGAGCAGGTACGGATATAATTGTTTTGGCCGAACCAACTGAGAAGGAGGATAGGAGACAGGCAAACACGGAGTATGAGGTGGAAAATCGGCAGAAGGAGTTGACAATTTACACCTCAAAGGCAATTCAGGCGACAGTCAAGGGGAATTCGGAATGGGCATTAATAAAATAAGGTAGTGGTCACATACCTACACCCACAATATACGGCGCAAGAGGTGGAACGAAACTTAAATGGGATGGCCGGAAGGGCAGAAGTTATAATAGGTGATCTGAACGGCTATGGTCAAAGGAAGGCAGCGATGCTCAGCAGTGGCTTGAACAGAGAGAGTGGTCAGACATCGGAGTAGAAGAATACACGCATGTATGGGGAGAATATAAATGCAAGATCGACAAGGTGCTTATAGCGGGGGTCACTGCGGCGCATGCTTCGTAATTGAGAATGCGTAGGCAGCAGGCAGCGACCACTGAGGAAGCGCCCATGAAGGAACACTGTGTTTCGCCGCTCTCGTACATAGGTAATGTCAACTTGGTATGGTCAGGGAGAGAGAGAGGACTAGATAATCTCCTCACAGCGGCAGCAGAGGAGTTTGGCTAATAAGTACTGGGATAGGAGCAAGAATTGGAAGGAGGGGCAAACACTGCCCCTAGGGGCTAATATCAGATTGAAGTGCCCACTAGGCATACAGGATTGCCAAGGCAAAAGCGGCATGGGAGCTGGTGCGAAGGTTAACCAGGCTTCTCCTTAAGGCAAGAAGCAGATAGTATGTGGGCAACTTCTACCCATTTTGACATACGGAGCAGAGCTGTGGAGCGAACCGGCGGAACTGCAGGAGCGATTGGCACTAGAGTGGACCCGCTGGATATATGGGGTGTTGAGAGGCAGCTCACTGCAGAAGCTCTTGGATATAGGTAACAGACATTCCTATTTTCACAACAGGTCAGATGGGCAACTTCAGTATATGGTAGACCCCTCCCACAGCTTAAGGATACGGCGGAAGGAGTTTTGAAGGAGATGTTGGAGGAAGACACGGTATTACGGTGGTTTTCCATTGAGCATGCTGGTGAGACGAGTCTAGAGGTGGCTGATTTGGATGTGTCACGAGTTTAAGCGTGGTCGGGCAGTTCCAGGCTGGAAGCAGTGACAGCAGCGGCAGCGGTGGGAGAAGGGATGGAGTGAGAAGAACACCTGGGAACCCTAGCGACAGTAATAGACGCAGAGTTGGTAGGGATGGTATGGTAATAGCGTGGCAGGAAGGCAAATCGATATGTAGTAGAGTTGGATAGCCAAGGAACCATCGGAACTGGGAGGCTCTGCGGGGGTTGACGTACATAGTTACTGACCGCGGACCGCAGCGCTGGTGGCTGCATAAAGTGGGCAGGGTGGAAGATCCGCTGTGCGGATTGTGCGAGGAGGGGGTAGCACAGAATGCCGTACACCTGCTGAGCTGTCCTGGGACACCTCGAAGATGTCAATGCCTTGGTTGCACTTGCATCTACAATTCCCAGAAGACAGAACCCTACCTTATCTCGTCATGACCCAGAGGTCCATGAAAATCGGCTGAACGTCATTCTTGATGCGATTGCCTCTATATGTGTGTCTCAAGCTAAAGGCGAGGTGTATTCTACGGCAATGGAACTCGTGCCAGGGCCTGGTCCTGCAGGAGAAGTCCGGCTGTTCGTTGCTGGGAATGTGGATGTCTCTGAGGATGTGAGGAAACATATCCAGGAACTCTGGATGATTCTCAAAAATATAGCGCGAGACTGTCTCGGAGCCCGGAAGTCACAGAACCCTAAGGACCCTTGCCTGCAGTAGGGTTACCAAGGAGTTTCCCCTCCACGGAACGATATCCTGGCCACAGAAGACCTCAAACACCTAAGGAATGAGTTCATACATAAAATATATAATCACTCCTTCCCCAAGTTTGTCGCCCGAGTACAGAAGCGCTGGGACCAGTATCTCGAATTCTGGGGCATCATACAAAAAGAAATAATACTAGGGGAAAATATCCCATCTGAAATCATGCCTCTATTTTGCTTGCGGAAGCTGGGTGATCTCATGTGGGGCACAGAGCAGAGGAAAGCCACAACTAGCAATGTGGATCTTTCCCAGATAATTCAATTAGTACATCATATGAAGAATCTACTTGGTAGTGATCCAAGGGTTTACGAGCGTTTGTGTCTGAAAGTCGCAGAATATGAAGCTAAGATCTTCATATCATTACTACTTATCTAATGGATATAAAAAGCAGAATCAACTATTTACTGATACCTTAAACACAGGACCGAACTTACCCCTTACCCGATACCTTGACAAAATAGTGTCCCTCCATGTGAGCGCGGATGTCTTGGTTCGTTATGCTTGTTCACCAAGGCTTCGGACACATTTCACAAACAAAAAGTTTGTTCTGACGACCGTGTCAAATACACCATACACGGGATACTTACCAACTACCCGGGAGCAGTGGATGGCGTGTCTCCAGAAAGCTCTTTCTTATACCATCTACGAAACTAGTTCAATGAAGTTTGTAGATGGTACATAGGGGATGGATGAAGAGTATGAGCTTCGCATACATTGTGAAGTTGCTCTTACTCTATATCTCCGAGAGCACTGGAAAGGTCCGCAGAAGAATATATATCTTGGCTCTTCGAAGTTAAGTTGCATGGCCTGCTATTGCTTCCTTCAAGGGATCAGGGAAACTACGGGGATCAATTTTGTGACCAAGGGATGCCACCAAAAGTGGTACTTCCCATGGGGTTTCCCCCAACAGCAATCCCATCGCCTACGAGTTGCAGCCTATACTGCGGTAGGAAATGCCCTTGGCTCAGACATATATGCTCGTGGTTGGGCATTTCTGCGAACATACTCTGATAGCTCAGCTATCAGTATTGATTCTACTGCCGTATCCAAGGAAGAGGAAGACGATTCTAAACAATGGGTGAAGACTGTATCAAGCCACTCCAACTATTAAAATTCGGTTGTTGCCTTGTAGAACCTGATAGGGTCATGTGTTGGGGTTTCAGGGGGAGGAATCGTTATATGTACAGATGGTGTTGTTTCAGAGGAAGCTGTGTTGCAAATAAAGCAATAAGCCTTAAAAAGGGCTAGTCTGGCGGGCACCGGCCTAAAAGGGCCTACATACTATTATTGGAATTAGGGTATTGGAATCACATAATGATATTGAAGAAAGGTTGTCACGGTATTTTATACTTCGGTGAAAACAACCAATAACAATCATGACTGATACTAGAAAATACAAATAAAAAACACTTACGTATGCCTCGACCCCACCTCAATCGATGTCGCTCAGGTATTGGCTCCACCAGGGGTTGTCGATGACAGGACGTGCCACACGTTGTTACTTACGACCCGTTGGCCCTTGGCAACTGCTTCGCCACTATATTGGGCATCCTTTGTGAACTCAGCCAACTGCTGGATTTCCTTCTTTTCGATGCCCTTACTTTCCACGGCGATTCGGTCATTACCGATTACCCATTTGGCAAGTCCCCACAAACGCTTTGTGCTGAACGTTGTGATCATCTGTCATACCTCCACGGCTTTGCAACCCGCTGCATCTTTATACAGCTGTGGTCGGAAGATGTGTTTTGAACCCCCTGCTCTGACTTCACTATTGATAATCTTTCGAATTCTCTCCCCAGGTAAAACCCAAAGAAAGATTACGGGATTCTTAGTTCCATTAGCAGGTACTGCATCCAGAACTTTGTTGAGGGCAACCAGCGAGATTGGGTGATACCTGGACACCGTACATTGAAATAGTACCAATGTTGGGAGGCTCGGATCATATGACGCTGGTTTCTTCCTCCATCCAATATGTGATGGGTCAATCAAAGCCAGTGCATCAATCGCCCCTAAATTGCCAATAGTGGGTACGCCTGGGCACGAGACGTCTCGTCATTTACCAGGCAAGTCTCGAGACTTTTGCCAATGCACCCAAGATAATTGTATTCGAACTCATGAGCTAGATACCTAATCATCATCATCTTCGCCTTCAATTTCTACATAACTGCTGAATTTCCGTGAGCATACAGTTCCGCTAATAGTACGTGAGTCTTGCAGGGTAGCATAGCGCCCTGCCAAAGCCGCAATATATTCATCTGGTGTACGAGCAGCCGATACGGAAATTTGGCTCATTGTAGATGTAGGAGAGAAATGTGTAAATAATGAGCGGAGAAGGTGGAGAACGAGAAGGAGAAGGAATAGATATCTTCGCCAGACTACATTTAGTACCGAATAACATTAAGATATGAGGGTGTTGTGCCAGCTAACTTGTATGCCGCGACACTGGTCACAACCAATTGTATTTCGCAATACTGGTCAACACTGGTCGCAACCAATAAAAAAATATGTTTGCAGCCACTGAAAAATTTTCGCCGCCACTGACGAAAAGTCTCGAGACGTCTCGTCTCGTGCCCAGGCCTAATAGTGGGTCTCAGGTATGTATTCAAACTCTTTGGGTGTATATTGGGGGAATTCTTCCGCAACCGTAATTGACTACCAAGGTTTTCTAAATTGGCGAATTCCCGACTTTCGCTCAATTCGATTGAAATTAAAATTTCAACTGGTGGTGGCGTGCGTCCGTGAGTCAGAGGGAGGTCGTACAACCAGAGAGTAGGGCCCAGTGAGAGTAGGCGATGGACCAGAGTTTCAAATACCACACCTTGTAGGGAACCAAAAACCTGTGGGTATCGGTTGATAACTTGGTTGAAAAATGCTTTCCCTTTTTCAGCATCCCTACGTATGGCAGCCTGAGCTATCCGTGACAGAACGTGATTGGTGATGGGTGTAAGCTGGTACGAGCGTTGAATCTGCTTTGGTTCAGCCGACTTTATTGGGGATGTTGGTAGAATGAGTGTGAGGGTATGAGACCCGGTGTGACTGATTGCGGAGGGTGTGTCTTCAATGAAAAGGTAATCGTTGGCAAGAACCGTCTGAACCGCCTTTTTCTCAATGAGCTCCTCATATCTCGCAAAGTCTTCTTTGAACCTTATCTGATCCTCTTCATCATTCTGAAGAGGCGGTAGGATAAGATGGAAGATTGTACGAGCCACAGGACCATACAGACTAAAAATCATATGGAAGCCGCATGGTGCCCCCAGGCAAGCAAAGCTCTCGATTTGCGACCACTTCGCTCCATGACCAGGCATTCATGTATAGTACGTCTGGGTTTACCTCCTTCTTCCAGTGTTTATAATCTTCCTCCCTTGGGGAGGAAGCATATATTGGGAACCAATTCGTGGAGAATCATGCTGTTTGGCGGGCTGTCTGCTAAGACCCATATCGACTTGTCGGAGGTGATATCGCTATGCTTGTCCGCAAGTTCCTGACTATCATTGACTAGATCAATGCCTTTGGGTCGGAAAATGTATATTGCGCTGCAGAAATTCTGAAATACGGTAACTTGACCGGCCAAAAGACGCATGACCAATGCGTAGGATAGAAAAACGGATTTTCCTGAAGAGTCAATGAGGATTTTATTGAAGCTACAGATGTTGGCTAGAACTTACCTATACCTAGCTGTCCCAGGAGAAGAACTCCTCCAAAGTGGATAAATGCACTGCTCGGCCCCCTATCCACCCGTCGCTTAAGGACCTCATACAGCTCTTCGAAAGTTGGTCGGACCAAAATAGCAGGTAAATCACATGGAAGGCTCGCCATTTGTGCAGTCCTGACACTTCCACTAGGCTGAAGTTCGATCCATTGCCATACCTCTTTAGTACTGGACGTAGGCTCAGCGTCAAAGCTTAAGTTGCTACTATCGTAGTGTGGAACAGTAAGGCTTTTGACCTTTACAATGGTAGAGTGAAGTTGCTCAGATTTTCCCCACAGCAATTGGTGGAGATTCTGGAGTTCCTTAAAGCATTTCCTTCCTTGGAGAAGATGGTGGCTCAGGGAAACTCGAGCATTTCCTTCCCCTGGTGCAGTTTCCGTGGCGTCTTCCATGTCCTGCGGCACGGATTCTTCCCCTCAGTTTGGTTAATCAAAGGGGAGGGGACCAAATTAAAATGTGCAAGGTGATAAAGAGGATGCGGAGGTGCAGATTCGGTTTGCTAAGGCCTAGGGGTTTCTTGATCCGAGTACCTCTTCCCTTTCACAGGTCCTTGTGCGATCTTTTCTAAGTATGGAAACAGAATGTCTTTTTCGATCGATGATCTAAGTCTTTAAAGGCTATGGAACGTCTATTCCTAATTAATATGCCAAGACCTTGATGAGGTAGTGAGGTAGTCCTGTTCTCATTATTCAGTCGGTGACGTGGGCGACATAGGGCGCCTTGGTTTGCATATAGTCTCGTACCAGCCGTTTTGGTCATCCGTGACCCTTAATATCCGATGTGCCAACCAGACTAGTATTCGTGATGAGTGAGATTATTCATGTTGTAGGAGGAAAGCGTACGTTATATGTCCACATAAGAACATACCTAAAACTACTACAAGAGGCAGTGGCTACGCCAATACCGACGGTAAGAGCGGTAGCTCCAGTAGTTCTCAATACAAGCCTTTATTCAGGCAAGATTCCTCCACTCATAGCCTCGTAATCTTATAGATCCTCCAACGGGGACTCTAGCTTCTCTTGCCTGGTAATCTTACATCCAGTAAATTCAAAATAAAATAAAGCAATCATGTGACAGATTCATTCGCTAGAATCATATTAGTCACACTACAGTCACCAGTCAGTAGCCTTATGTAATCTGGACGGAGTGCTTAGCCATGAGACTAAAAACCCTAGCAGTAGGGTCTTGGCATGAGACTACTAAATTACTACGATGTTCCTCCCGCATATGGCCTTCAGCATGGCATGAGCCTTGCGTTCACTCTATCTCCCTAGCCTCGTAGAACCAGTCTGTTGGCTCTGGGGGTTTGCGACGTCACGAACCTGCTAGCTATATTATATTAACCTGGTTGTACGAGGCTACTATCTCCCCTCTCCCCTAACTTCCGACGCACCGCAAACATCCAAAACCCAAGTTAGCATCCAACTCTTCTGCTACCCTATACCATACTGCACGGGCCTCCGGATCATCACGTGCATGTGGATCAGCCCCCACGGTGATCGGCGCAGGGTATTTGCAGGGCAACCACGGCACCAGTTGTTGAAGGCATGTCAACGCAACACCTATCCAACACTCACCAAGGGATACGGAATCACCTGGAGGTACGCCTTAAGCAATTGCAGAGGACTGCGAAAATTTAAGGCGGTGTTAAGCAAAAATTCTCGGTCTAAATCTGGTAAGTAGTTTCGTTTATTGCTATGCAATTAATAACAGTAAGAGTAAACTAATAGGAATACAGCATAATGGGAAGGCTTAAGCAACGCCAGCGGACCGCAGAAACCCAACGGGAAACCACCATTCGTCGCGCAATATTGGCATATGAAGGAGGCCAATACCCCTCTATTCGGAAAACAGCAGATGCTTTTGGAGTTGGATATACAACCCTACATCGGCGCCTAAATGGTGGACAATCTCGATCTAAAGCACATATCTCACGACAGCTATGTACACCTGCGGAGGAGAAGGCGATTGTACGATGGCTTGTGAAGCTAGAGGAGTGGGGGTTCCCTCCTAGGATTGCTCATGTTAAAGAAGCAGTAGTATTACTCAAGGGGAAAGAATGGGATGAAGAGTCGATAGTAGGAAGAAACTGGATTACCCAGTTTTTAAATCGACATCCTGAACTGGTTTCCAAGCTCAGCAGCCAGTTGACAAGAAGCGTATCAAAGCAAGCGACCCGAATTTAATTCGATCACACTTCACTAAATTACAGAACCTCTGACGCCTATATAATATCCTTGATAGGCACACATATAATATGAATGAGAAGGGATTTCGCCAAGGTATTTCAGATCGTGCCAAGGTCATTTGCCTATATCGAGTAAGAGGTATGACTGGAAAGCTAGCTACAGATGGCAATCGAGAGATGACAACAGTGGTAGAAGCGATATCCGGAAGTGGGAGTGTATTGCCTCCGCTGGTTATTTATAAAGGTGTAGGACACTATATGGGATGGTATCAATTCCTAAAGTCACCAGAGATTGATTATAATAACTGGAAGTTCAGTTATTCCAAGAAAGGTTGGACAAGTCGGTCACTTGGACTTGCGTGGATTCATCATTTCTATGAAATGACAAAGGGTTCAATTAAGGCAGGGGAATATCGGATGTTAATTGTGGATGGTCATGGCTCACATATAAGCATTGAATTCATTGAATTCTGCTTAACAGTTAATATCATTGCATATTGTTTACCACCACACTCTACCCACCTCCTCCAACCACTCAATCTCGGTTTGTTTTCTCCTCTTCAGAAGGCATATGGGAAACAGGTGGATCAGCTTGTTCGATTTGGAAATGTTACGATTAACAAAGGAAACTTCTTGCCTATGCTTGTAGCTGCTCGTAAGGCTACCTATACACCAAAAAATATCCTTAGTGCCTGGCGTGGTGCAGGCCTCATCCCGCATAACCCACGACATGTCTTAGACAAACTCATGCTCGGACCGCAGATCACCACCAAAGCACCCCTACCTGATTCAGTTGAGCCTCCAACTCCCTGAAATACTGCAGAGATCCACAGAAAGGTTCGACAAGCTACACTTCAGTTACGATCTAAAGATTCTGAATTATCTCGTGCAGAATTATTAGATCTTATCCACCAGTTGGAAAAGTTTGCACTTGCGACGGATCAGGATCGAGCACTGGAGCATGCAACATTTCTGCAGTGGAAGGAAGCACAGAACTTGAATGCTAAGCCTGCTCAACGGCAGTTGGGTCGAGGGGGTGGCACTGTTATGGATGGCCAGTTTTTGAAGCAGCTTTATGAAGAGCGGGAGGAAGCAAAACGAAAGAAGCGTGAGAAGCGTGAAAAAAAAGCAAACAAGCCTATCCGGGTAGGTTCAAGGAAGAATATAGGTCCACAGACCCCGAAGCAGAAGGGCGGAAAGGGTAAAAGAGTTTCTTTTGTATCTCTTAGTGCGTTTGAATCTGGATCGGAGAATATGGGTTGGAGCGGGGATGAGTTGGAAGGCTGGGAAAGCGAGGATGATATTTTGTCTATTTCGTCGTCAAGTTCCATTTTATCCACCATTACACTGGCTACACCGGCCCCTGCATGTTCAAATATACCCTATACACCCCCCTCCCCTGCCCCAAGGCCTTCACGAACCTTATTTGAGGCCTCAGGATGTCGTGTAACTAGATCTCGTACCTCCCGGAGATAGCCGAAAATATGATCCACTTGCACGTGATGATCCGCTAGCCCGTGCAGTATGGTAACACAATGTCCGGTCTCGTCTCCCTTTTTTGTCTGTTTCGTGGTGGTTTGTTCAACAGAGCTTTTAAAGTTGTGATTGAAACACAGTAATCTGTTGCGGATCTGAAGGAGCTCATTATCATCCAAGGGCCAAGCAGTTTAAGGGATATGCATGCGCCTGATCTCAGTCTCTGGAAATGGAATAGTCATCCGACGAGGTCGAGGACTCAGACCTAGATGACTGGAAGGCACTCGATCCAAGAAAGACAATTAGCGACGTTTTCAATGGCGATATTCTCGTACCAGGACGCACACATATCATCATTAAGACCCTTGAGCCTGGTAAGTGTGACTCATTTCCTTCTTAACTACGCATATTTGCTAATGTACTGTCGTCATTAAAGCGACTGGTGCTGGTAAGTAATACTTATTTACCTCCAAGGAAGCCTTACCCCCTTCTGTCTTTCTTTCCTTCACGGCATGAAGATGCATATCAAAATCTTATTCTCTTGATACCCCATATTGACAAGCAATACTGATGTTACTGTGTCATATAGAACCTCAACTTCAGTAAGTTCCTCCGAGCTTCTCTCTGTCACACTTCCGAGTCTTTTCTATCCCAAATATCCTCATAACAATACGAGAGTGTTCCTCACAATCTTCCCTATTATCCCCTGAAGCCTGTGTCTTTCTTTAATACCCATTTTTTTTTTCTTTTTTTTAAACTCAGTACTCGTATGCACAACCTTAAGGGTCGTATGACGAGCCCTTTAATACCCATGTTCCTCCCTTTTCCAGAAAAATTTTTCATCAAGACAGGAGGATATAGAGTGGGCAGTCGGGCCGGGTTAGTATCGGGTACCACTCTTTATAATACGACCCACTTGGTTTTGCCAAGTAATCCGATTCAGGTGCTTCTGCTTCACCGGACTGGAAGGCTGTTGCCTATGTATAGATTTGATTCCTCACTAATTTCTCAGCTCTATAAAGTTAGGTGACCCAGAGACGAAGCGGAAATTATGGAAGACGTAACAGGTAAGCTCCCGCAATTATTTTTTAAGTTCTTCATTCATTGATTTATTTCTTTAGCACTTTGCGCACTAAAAATGAAAATTTCTATTTCCAGAGTCAGCGCCAGCCAGTATAGAGAGCTTATTGAGTTCTTTGACTTTGAAGAGAAAACCTGTGAAATTTGGCATAACTCTGACCAATAAACAAGTTAGAGAGTTTCATTGGAGCTCGTAGAAGGAGGATAGTAACGCGGATTAGTACATGAACTGGCTCTCGGACAATATAACCCTACCAAATGATTCTGGCTTCTAGCCATGCAAATCTACTAACTATCACCTTCGGAGAAGATGGAGAGTATCACCTAAAGGGTACAACTGATGTCGCAATTGTCGATACGGCTTACATGGAAATTGGCAATTAGGCCTGGGCACGACCGAGCCGGCTCGAGCCCAAGGTTACACAGGCTCGAGCCCGGAGGTCGTTGCAACCGCGAAATACCGAAGGTACCCGAGGTAGTGGAAATCTTCAAAATATGTTGCAGTCCCACCCTTACTCTGTTTTTTTTTTCACCTCAATGACACCTCCGCTGGAGTCCACTACACCCCCTGAGAACTACAGTTATACAGTATCTCGCCCTGGATCTTGTCAGTTTAACAACTATCTCTGCATTATCTCTTCTCTACAGTTGTAGGCTATTATTAATTGGGAATCTATTCAGGATGAGCCATCGCGTCGCCACATGTCGGTTTAACAACTATCTCTGCCTTATCTCTTCTCTACAGTTGTAGGCTATTTATTAATTGGGAATCTATTCAGGATGAGCCATCGCGTCGCCACATTTATTATGGAAAGTATTTACAAGTTTATATCGGTATCTTTCATATTTCTGCGTCTTTCTTATTTTCCATGGCCTACATAATCATGTAGCGTACGTAGTTATCTTGCAATTCTCGCGAGCCGGCTCGAGCCTCCTTTGTAAAACCACGAGCCGGCTCGTGCCCAGGCCTATCAATGGCAATATCACAGGAGGATTGCGGGCTGGAATAGAATTGCCCTCAATAAGTAACCATAACCGTAAAGTAAAGAACTTACCACTGCGCCATGCCTACCGTCAGTTTCAACACCATGCAACTAAATTCTGCTGTTGAATCGGCTTATATTATGCAGTTTCATGTACCCAAAAATGCTAGATTATGCAGTTGACCGATTTGGATTTAATAGATAGTATAGTATTATTTTTTTGCAGGGGGACTTGATTTCTGTTATATTATTTTGCATTTTATTTATTTATTTGTATGTTATATTTTCATACCTCTGCTTGTTTCGCTTGGTTATTTCGCTAGGTTGTTTCGCTAGGTTGTTTCGCTAGGTTGTTTCGCTAGGTTGTTTCGCTAGGTTGTTTCGCTAGGTTGTTTCGCCTGGGTTTTCGCTCACATAGATAGTTCTGTATACAATAATTATGCTAGAAGATTATTGTGGTCGTTACATCGGGTGCATAGGCTGGGCCCATTGCTGGATGGGCCGGTCATTAGTGCCCTTGCTGGATGGGGCGGCTCATACAGCTATAGCGGCCCATTGGCCTATGGGGCGGCCCATTGCTGGACGGGCTCCAAAGCTGTATGGGTCAGAACATTTTTCTCTCTAAAGAATTTCTTCCTACTCTTAAGCTTTTTCTTACTAAAGTTTATTAGCTAGTTAGATAGTTAGAAATCTAAGAATACCACTGGTTAATTCTTGGTGCCTTTGGCACTCTTGTACTTTATTACGTTAGAGTACATTAATACTGCATAATAGGAATCTCCCCATGGGATTCCTACAACTATTTGAGTACTGTTTACAAGAAGACAATGGTGAGGAAATACGGGAACTAGCGAAGCGGGTCGACATCCTCATCATACAGTGGACGTACGGGGCCAGGTGGAGCAACTAGAAGGTAAGGTCGAAGGAGTGGATAAGGCAATGAGGGAGGGATGAGGAAAACGGAGAAGCTGATTGAGTCGCAGATGGAAACGATTGCGGGAACGGTGGCGGCGGGAGAAGGGAGGATGAGGGCAGCAGCAGAAGATATAAGGCACCCAGGGACAAATAGAGAGGGCAGTGAGGCAGACAGTGTAGTCAGGGAGGGAAAGCAGGCAGCAAAAGAATACGGATTGGAATGGGATAAGAGCAAAGACTGGAAAGGAGGCGAGGCGCCACATCTAGGAGTCAACATCCGCCCCAAGCGGTGACACCAGGTATACAGAATGGTGAATGGGAGAGCAGCTTGGGAGATGGTACGTAGGCTAACACGGTTACCACCGAAGGCAAAGAAGCAAATAGTATGCAGACAGCTGCTGCCGATACTAGCATATGGGTCGGAACTCCATGGGGAGCCGACGGAACAGATGGAAAGGCTACACGCGGAGTGGAGCCGCTGGATTTGAGGAGGGTGGAAGGGAAGTGCAAGGACAAAAGTCCCGAAGATAACGGGAATCTCGGAACCCCTGGGCCACTTTCTGGCCTGTATCTACGTACCTGACTAGATACCCCCTTTAGATGTCCCCGCACTTGCTAATACACGATTTGACAAAGGTAAAAATTAGACACCCCCCGCGTTCACGCTCTCACCACCTCCACTACCTGCTCACACCATTCCGGGCCTACCCACATCTGTTCCCACGACCTCCCATTCTCATCCGCCACTTCGGGGCACTGCAAGAGATGTGCCGCGTTCTGCTCCCTACCGTGTGTACATAGCCACCACCTCTGTGGACCTCGGTCCGTCACCACGTAGGTCAGCCCCCGTAGAGCTTCCCGGTTCCATTTCGTCTGTTTGGAAGGTCGTCCATGGGAAAAGCCTGTCGGATGCCTGCTAGTGTTACGATATCAGGTCGTAGCATCCTCCTGCCCACCCACGCGGTCTCCTTCGCCTTCCTATCCGTTCGCTTGTTTCCGTCCGTTCCGCTGTGTCCCTTCACCTATATCACCGGTCTTCCCTTTTCCTTTTCCATCTCTGCTTTTGCCTCCGCCTCAATCCACGAGCGGGGTTGTTCAAACTACAGGGTTCTACAACCGTCCGATCGCCTTCTGGCTGTCCAGTGCCATCACCTTCCTGCCCGACTGCCATGCTCTCGTCACTGTCGCCATCGACACTTGATATTCTCCCTTCTCCCATCCCTCCGCCCCTCTTTCCCCTACCATCACTGCTGCCACAACATCGTCCTGTCGTGATCCATCCCTCCACGCCTGAACCAGCTCTTCATCGAGCTCCAATATTTGCATCTCTGTCTTCTTGCCCCCCCCCCCCCCCCCCGCGTGGTTCGGAATCCAATGCAAAGTCGCATCCTCCTCTAGGATCCATTCCAAAAAATCATTGCCGGAATCGGCCTACCATATACCGACGCTTCCCATCGCACCCGCTTCGTCTCCATCCATGCCTTCAAGTAGATAATATATAATCTCCCCAGGCGTAGCCTAGGTGGACGCACTGCCTCGCTATATGCGAGAAGCGTCAATGCGAGTACTGTGAATTTATCTATTTAAAAAAAAGTCGTTGCGCTAGAAGGGTTCATGGTAAATTTTGGGATCAAGTCATTCATATCCACGATTTCTTGAGAGCCTGTAAACCACCAATTGATTGAATGCCCGCGCAATTCGATAACATCTACGAGCAGCCCGAGAGTAGTTCGTAATATTATCCCAAAGGGTGTCGTCTTTAAAATGCTTAGGGTTTTTTTGGAATTTCTTCGCGTCGCTCTTCTTACGACCACAAATCCATCGCCACTATTTTTGCGCCCCCCCCCCGATAGTTTGATCAGCGTTTCCATCTTTGGGGTTGGGGGAATGCTACCTGCAGTGTAAAAAAATTTAGACCGTCCTATAGTAAAGCTTCCCTAGGCTATATGAGTTGTGCGTTCGAGTCGGACAGTGCCCATGCTTCCGGGTAACTTGCTGCCCCAATGTTTTATGTACTCCAAAATTGTCGCCGAAGTATTAAACTCTCTCTGGCTGTACTTCGAATGCAGTTGGTAATCCGTGGGTGACCCTGTACACGAGAGCAAAATACAAGAATAGGAACTTTCCGATTCCAGGTTGACCTGTTAAGATCAGTGCTTCTTCTCCATCCTTCCGACACTTCGTAATATGATCTAATGTCTTCCAATATTCCTCCCGAATAAGGATAGAGTCTCCTCCATCAAAGAATCCCTTTAAACTAGGCTCAAACCCAATATACTCAAATTTGTACTCTACCTTCGGAGGTTTCTTTAAGACATTGGGGTGCAATTCATGCTCGCCATCTTCGGGGTTGCCATCCTCGGGGTCGCCAAAAAGCGGGATGCTAATGGTTTCTGATTTACAAATTGTGTCCCAGGCATGTTCGCCCTTATTCCAGTACTGTTTGTAAAACTCCCTGAAGCAAGGAGTTTCTTCAGGGTCCGATTCTGTCCAAAGTTAGCTGGAACTTCAAATATGCGTAGTTGAAAACGGGGTTACAGCGGGGAGGGCGGATGGGGCGGGAGGAGCGGAAGGAGCTTCGAGTATTAGCAAATATGCGTAGTTAGAACGAAATGAATCTCATATACCTTGAAATTTCACAAGAATGTGAACACATTTTGACTTAGGGCGATCGCCTTTAAACACAACGGCAATTGTGTCCTCGGGATCAAGAACTTCGTCAGGTCTGAAACTCGAGAGCTCTGTTTTACTCGTATTCGCTTTAAAGAGACTAATATCTGCCACACGTAGGTCCCTGATACTACAGGGCCCCGAATTGACGAGTCTCTTGGGTGTATTGATATCATTTGCATAACCAGCGTCCACTTTGAACCTATCCGAGAGTCCCACGCCATCGAGATGGCACCACAACCCGACTGGACTGGTGGAGGAGATGCTTATTCAGTGACGGCAACAAAGACAGATTCAGGTGACGGGGGGTGAGAAAACTTTATTCACAGATGAGGACTCGTGGATCCTTCTTTAGAAGTTATGTAGGTCAAGATGGGAAGACACATGAATGGCTTAAAGAACTCCTTATATATCCATCACCGTAGTATCAGAAACATTACATACCCCATCTCCGTCTTACATACATAAACAATATTCTCCCGACCGAGTAATTTTCCTCCGTCCCTCATTCCTCGGCAGGATTATCCATTGCTAACAATTACCGTGTTTGAAGAATGTACCCCCGGCCCCGTTGCTTACGTGATCCAGTGTTATTGGCAACGAAGTTGTCAATTTTTAATTGAAACGAAGTTTGTTTTTAATTCAAGAAGTATATATTGGCGCGGGCAGGCCATGTGACTTGAGAGCAGCCACGTGATTGTGTTTATGTGAGCAGTTGAACTGTTTACTCATCCGTTGAACTCTTTGCCTCATACCCTCACCGTTACTAGTCTCATGCCAAGACGGGTATATACACTACGTGCAGAATGCACGTTTTAGCAGCTTATATGTACATATGGTATATGTTTTAAATCTATCGAGGTGCCACACCAGGACAACTCCGCGTTGGCCTCAGTTACCTTGTATGACCATTAGCATAGGTAATATGCTTAGGGTCCCAAAGGCAGCTCAACCTTGAAGCATATATAAGAGATAAGGAATAAGAAGCAGACAGTAAGGAAGAAGCCATAGGGAGGTAATGGTCAAGGAGAGGGAAAATATAAAGAGTGTGAGATAGAAGGAAAAGGAGGAGGTGAGAAAGGAGAGCTAAGGAAGTGACGGAGAAGGTGTAGGTGAATATAGAGAGGGAGATGGTGAGTGCTGAGCCGGAGCAGCAGAAAAATCAGGTGTAGGTAGAGGAGGGGAATAAACGAATATGTAAGGTTAATACCTAATCTGGAGCTCAGGAAGAAGAACTGTCGTTTGGAGGTCGAGCTAACCACCACTATCAGCCTAACCCTCATCCCTGCTGACAGCCCAAGATTGGCACTAGGCTGCCAAAATCGGAACTTTACTAGGCAAGGGCTAGAGGGTTGCGTCCACAAATGGCATGGGGAAAAAGACAGGTAGCAGAAGTGTCTATAACCAGGACAAGAAATCCCGACTGATACTTTACCTCAAATCCATCATTTAATTCATATATTCGATATCATGACAGATATGAATCAAATCAGGGATGTTTCACGTGAATCAGCTGCGGAATTCATATATGAAAACATCGTCACTCGGTATAGTTACCTTAAATCTCTAAAATCAGATAGGAACAAATTGTGTGAATCCCAAAATCAGAGCGCTTGCGATCAAACATCACCTATATACACCATAATACCCGCAATCCAATGGCAAGATCGAAAGGGTCGTTGGGACGGTGAAAGCAATGTTGAAGAGGACTGCGCAAGAGCAGCGGAAGGTAGTGAAGAACATAAGGAAGAAGACAAAATCATGGGCATAGGAATGAAGGTAGATGAAGGGGTCCTAGAATTAGTGAGAGAAGGAATGCAAAATGCACCTATTATTGAAAAACCTGATATGGTGCAGACCAAGGCAGTATATTGGGCGCCGACAGACCAGTATTCATTGAAGCTTTAATTGCCACAATTTTACTTAACCCTTCCATTGTTAAGTGTTCTTTATTTTGGATTAACATAAGTGCTAGCTGGAAAAGTTGGTAATCTGCTCATTTTTGCGTTATTAGAGGGCACTTATCGAAATGATTTAATATTACTATTAAATTTTCTACCGAATCAACACGATAATGAATTGACTCGGATCTATGTTTAGTAATACTTCTCACTCATCCAAAATAGAGGCGGGCGTTTTGTTATATATTATATTTCAAAGGCTGGGGGGCCCCACACGGGGGGGGTAGGGGGGGCTTTGAATCTGTTCTAATAGTGCTTTATCTTTGGTATGTAAAGTTATTTGAAAAGAATGAAAGTCAACCAACTTTTCTTTCCTTACTTTTAATAACACCCGCCTCTGTTGCAGACGGTGTGGTGGCGTACCGATGCACCCCTCACACTGCAACTGGATACTCTCCGGCAATGTTGGCATTGGGAAAGGAATTGCGCATGTCTTTTGACGTGGTGAAGGAAGAGAACGTGGAATTCCCAATAACAGATGAAAAACACAAGAGTTTGATATTAAGAAGAATGGTAGTTCGAAGGAATTCCGGGATCAAGGGAGTTGAGCAAGGATAATAATAAAATTGTAAGGTCGTTTAAGGAGTTTGAGTTAGGGGTGTGGAAGAGAGAATCTAAGTACGACGGCAAGGGTTTGCACCTGTTTTTCATCTCGGTGGACATGTCCGCTTATTATTCACTCGGTTCGAGACAAGAATGTGTACAAGCTGCGACAGATCCGCTTGTGACGGTAAAGAGAGTATTTTCCTTTCGTTTTAGTTACGTTAATTTTTCCTTTGTGCTTTCGGTCCACTGGCCTGATTTGATGGGGGTATCTGGTCGTGTACGTAGATACGGGGCAGGGGCAGCCCAAGGTTGGATAATTTCTCAGGCTATATCTGAGATGGCGCGCTGCCTCGCCATAAGCGAGAAGCTTCAATGCGAGTAATGAATTTAAAAAAAATATAAAAAAAATTATTTCAATGGTAGCAGGTTAAAGGCATATGTTGAAGGAGAGGTGATTGATTGAGTTTGTGTTGTGCGTTTACCTATATAGTTGCGTTGCGTGGTTCAAACAAGGCGATAGGATGGATTAGAGTTCACATGGGTTAGATTAGAGTATACTGCGGGGGAATATGTGGAGATGGTTATTTCAATGGCGTTGTACTTATTGGGGGGCCTTCCCTTGCAGGCTTGTTTCATTTCCTGTTGCCTTCCCCAGTTGTTCTTCTCCTACCTTCAACTCTTATAGCCCAAGCAGGTTCGTCGAGGGAGGACTCCAGGTCTTTGATAGGGTTGTTATTCGGGAATCGGATCCAGGGGTGGATAAAAGAATTAAAAGACAGAAAGACGCTCTCTGATTTGTACGCAAAATTCTTCTACTACACATATCCCAGGTGTCCCCGTAATGAGTGCAAACTGTGATGTGGAAGGTTCATTCTCTCAATCTACCTACTCACAACATTACATATACCACCAGGTTATGTAAGCCACCCACACATATTACCGTCAAATGAAGGAATAGGCAATTTTTTTTTTTTTTTTTTGGAGTCTATACGTCTATGCAGCCTAAGGCTATGAGACGGCCCCGTTCCCTCGCCTTAAAAGGTTCGGTACATCCACGTACCAACAGATTGCATGAACGCCCTGCCTTTCCGAGCCAAAGAAATCAATGCTACCGAAATAACCCCTCTTCCCCCGCCACGCCCCTACCGGCCCTTCCCCGAGTATAAAATACCCTCCTCCACCACGCCCCTCCCGGCCCTCCCCTCATCATATCCTTCCCTGCTCAGGTCAGATCAAGGTTGGAGAAGAACGTCTCCACCAGGTCTACCATATATTCACCCCCCCCATCCTTGACCTTCTTCGCCCACTTCTTCCGCTCGTCCATCTCCTCCCAATTGCTCCACCTCCTCCCAATCTCCTCTCCGCGCGGACAGACCAAGGCTACGTGCCTTCCTGTTTCCACATGTCTACCGCAAGTACGGCAAGATGGATCGACCGTGTCGTCTAGCTTTGCTCGCCAGGATTGGAGGGAATAGGCAAGTACCGCTTGGATAATAAGTTATTGCTAATATGGATCAAATGTTTTTATCTTTGGCTAGCCCAGAGATAAAAACTGGAGCGGTGGGGCGGCTCCGCCCCGTTAGAATCTAAGTTTTTGTCAAGGGATACATATTACAACAAAAGGTGCTACCATAGTTCAGGTACATGACCCAGGAAGTGGATTGGATAAATGACAGGCTGCTTAGGTAGTCTTTGATGATAGAATAAGTCACGTCAAACTTTTGGTTGCTCTCCGCAGCAAGGGAATCTAGTTGCTGCAGACCGAAATGATAGGGTGGGATGAGCGAGTGGTTGCTGATAATGCTACCTAGAGTTGATGACAAGGGGTAGTTACAAAATGAATGGCAGCTTGTTATTTATTGTCATGGCTATCTAGCTCAGTATACACTTCGGAATATTGTTCCCCGAATGCTGCCCTTGGATGTTCACAAGGTGCAAAAGACACAAGTGGTCAAAGATACTAGGCGTCATATGGATACCTTAACTGAAATGGTACAAGCTGGCTGTGCAACTCTAGTTCAACCATTAGATGTTTGCCTCAACAAACCCTGGAAGAATCGAAATTGGGTATTGCCATATACACATTATGCCGACCATATGCCTGAAAAGTCAGCACAGAAGTATATTGCATCAGAATTCAGAGTCTTAATGACTCAATGTCGGCGAAACATGGGACTCGATCCATCGAGGACTGCAACCATTCAGCGCTCTTTTCGCAAAGGCGGCATTGCGTTGCTATGATGGATCCTAAGACCATGAAATCCAATCACCTTGATATATATTGGAGCACTGTGCTCAAGGTGAAAGGAATCTCCATAAATCCATTAGAGCAACGAATTATTCATGTATACTTATATAAAGTACCTGCTTTGTCGCCGTCTCGGGTATTTCTTCCGGATTTCCCCTATTCCTCTCTAGCAGCCATCATAATTAATGTGTGCAGTGCAATAATTGGCACAAACTAATTATAATTAAGTTTATGACCCTACCAACATCTGCGACCATAAACTAGGCAGGGCTGGCTGCCTCCCGCCACAGAAGGGGCGGAGATGCTTCTAGCATAGCAATACCCAGTCGAATACTTAGTAAGCATGACTGTGGAAAGGGCAAGCACCACCTACTTGATTCGGTAGTAATTCCAGTATTATTCCGCAACATCTTTCCATAGGGATTTCTCTAATGTAGTATGCCTACCCTACAACTCCTTGCATCACTGTCGCTCGATAGTTGGCATTACCCTGAGTTTCAGCGAACAAGATTAAGCTTCCAGGAAAGATCCTGTCCATAGGTTATTTGTGGCCAACGAAATTAGACAATTCGAGCAAAGCTTGCGGGAGCAGCAGTGGGGCTGGTATTTGTGTTTGTGTTAGCCAGGCCCTTGTTGGCCTGTGAGTTGCCGAATTTAGTAGGTCAGAGTGGGTCAATGCTAGAGTAATGGTGGTACAAGTCTGGAATGAAATTGAGCAATCTTTTTCTTTCTTTATGCGATCCATAAATGGTTTCCGGAATGATTCCCGGACTATTGAGTTCTTCTCAAAGTCGCATGCTATTACTCCCTGCTCAGTCCTATGGCACATACTGAGAGAGTAATTACTAGGACAGTCAGCGGTCGTGTTGTTAGCACGATGCCTTTCTTTCACGAAAACACACCTACTCCGAAAAATCATATAAAATCATCAACGCCGCGGATCAAGTTACTTGGTGTCTCTAAGCGAAGTACGTATGAAACCTATGGGTTTTATATGATTTACTTGTACTCCTACCTTACCTAGTAAATGTGAGAAATACCGAAAGTTTACAAAATAGTTACTAAGTACCTTCCCCATATATATTTGAATGGCAATACATGTACCCACACCTTCTGCAAATTCCATGCTCTGATGATGCTTAGCCTTTGTTAGTTATTCTTGTTTTATGAATGATATGGCATGAGTTCACGGGTGCTTCATGGAATTCCTTCAAACACTGGCAGTTTCGTAAAAACAGCCTCATGCTAACACTAACTTGACCTACCTATACAGATATCAACAATAGTATCGGTCCCTTCCTTAGTTTGCACGCAGAATGCCTGTTTCTTGCTAACATTTAAATTCCTAATAGCAGCAATGATTTATCTTTGAACTTTGGTAATTAAAAAAATGGTTGAAACGAGTACATGTCACATGACCACCAGGGCACTTATCCGATGGCCATGGTTTGAGATCGAATTGGCATTCGCCACCCATAATATCTTCTTACCTTTGGCTCCAAACAAAGTATATAGAGTGTGACATCTATATTTTAGAAAATTGATCAGAGCACCTGGGAGTGCCTCAGCTTACGTAGGGTCAGGTGTAGTGGTTTGGAAAATTGTGTGCCCCCCAACTCCCCTTTTTTTTTTTTTTTCTCAGTACTCGTATGCACAACCTTAAGGGTCGTATGACGAGCCACCCGGAAACCCGGGTGGATTCAAGGGACGGTCAAGTTAGACTGACGCCCTGCGCGAACTATGTACAAATAGCAAGAGGACGCAAAGGAAAGAGAAATAAAATATGCGCAACATCCGACGAGTGAGCGGCGAGCCTCGCCCCCCTCCTGAAGCCTCCCTGCCTGCGCCTTAGCGTCCAGCAAGGGGGCGGTAGAGGTAGGCGAAGTATGCCTCTACCGCGTCCCACTCCTCCTCCTCCCCCCCCCAACTCCCCGAGCACACATATAAGGGACTTTTATTGAACCTTTAATGTGTTGTTAGAGGATCTATATATAGGATACCTTGGGTCTTGATCCGCACATTTATACAACGGGTCTATCTACAGAGCTCGGCTATGGACCACGGTGGGCGAACACCTTTTGTCGTCAATAGGACGTGACCCGCTTCACTAACAAGCTTCCTGGCTTCTCTGCATTAAATGGGAATTTCTTCAATGGAGTAAAAGAAACCCCTATTCTCAGCATTCTACGGGCATACAGCTCCCACTAAATCGGCAGAAAGCACCTAGGTAGCATCCAAATCAAAGATGCCGTCACCCCCCTTCAGTACCATTTGCATATAGTAGAAATGTCTTGGAATGGCCTTATCTCCATCTATTGCTAGACCCTTGACGGCAAGTAACTCACAATGGGAGTGCAAAAAATAAAGGGAAAAGTATGGATCTTCAATGTCTAAACTCTCTTCATAGAACTTGCACATACAGAGCCACCGCAGTGGGTGACAAGCTGCATTACTTGCAACCCCTGGAACAGCCAAGACATATCCAAATGCCGACACCCCTGCGCGCCGAGTGCTAGTCAACACCCTTCGCTCAGGAACACCTTTTTTTTTTCTTTTTTTCCAGGTCCAAGAAACACCTTCAACTGGACCGTCGTCGCGCCAACCTTCACGTGTACCTGATTCTGCGTGTGTGCTTCTGAGTTTGTTGACTTAAAATATTCCTGTCTTAAAATGTTCCTGTAGTCAACGCGATACCTGTAATATGGTATGACGCGAGATCATACGACTTGGGTAGGCACCGCAGCAACCAGGTTGGTTGCTTAACCGTGTAGTAGGATGGACATCCAAGGCTCGTGTTCAGCGCCACCAAAATATATGATTGGTATCGCCATGTACTCTATACTTAGTACCGAACGTCCCGGTGGCAGGAAGAAACATTTGGGTTGATCGGGAAAAAATACACGAGTCCTCCTCTAGGAATACAAGCGCCATGCATTTGAAGCTAGTACAGGAGACCGATCTGCTAGCATATCAGGTTAGATAGGAGGTGGCCCCGTTTGTACTCTATTTTTCAAGCGATGGGAAGCGTGATAGAGGACATCTAAGCCTCTGTAACCCACCTCGTAAGTCAATTTATATAATCAAGCTTCAATCAATAGCTTGGTACGTATACCGAAGTTCTAGACCGCCCACCACAGCAGAAGGAAAGTTCGTTTATTTTTTTTTTTTGGTTTGGTCAGCCACCAAGCACTACCTACTGTCTCGGAGGTCTGCGGTCTGCATATTAGACCGTGCCTGAGCCGGGTACCTATTCTACTTCTTTCTATCTCAAGAGGCGGGTAGGCCTGTACGTAACACTGCACGTGGCGCTCTCACCTTTACGCATTGGCAAGTCCGAATGGGTGCGATCCCGGACTTATACGTTATTGGCTAGGGCGCCCAATTATCTGCATTCTGCCAAGAGTCTCAGGTGTGTAGGGCCGGTTGGCCCTGACCGCGTTAGGTAGGAATTCCTTAGCCTGCTAGGATTAATATAGGGGTCTTCCTAATTGGGCACAAGGTCTAGCCTCGAGGGGTACGCCATACTCATTCCTTATTGCACTATCGCTCGCAGTGCGTATCTAGATAGTAGTTTGGTTGGCACAACACCAACCAGGCTACTAGATAGTGTACCTACATCGGCCACCTATAGCTTAGGGCAACTTTGATACACTACCGAATAAACGGTCACGGCTAGTGACTAAAGATGGGTAACACAATGCCACACCAAATGCCGTATGCATTACACCGTATTGGGTTAGCGAGTTAGCAAGGGTGGGGACGAGCATGAGAAGCCCCAGCCGATTTGGGCCTGGGATCCTCAATTGGGTCTGCAGCCGGCTTCCTCCGTATAGCTTTATTTACTCCCTTAGCCAACGCCTCGAGAGTGTTCAGTGCCTATTCGATGGCCACCAGTCCAGTCGTATTGGGGATTCAAAAGCCAAGGCTTTTTACCCTTATAGTATTCCTTATTCAAGTACTTATAGAGGCTCGACTCTTGGCTTGAACCTATCTTCGTCTTTTCACATCGACACTGATTAGTCCAATGTGACAAAAAGGAAACACAAAAACGGCTGCACTACAGTGCATTGCATCCCATTGCTCTGCATGGTTACCTGAAAAATGTCAGGGCTGAAATCTCTTATGGGACTGACGTTGACTATCAGTCGTCCTCGTATTCACGATATCAAGTCTTATCTTATACATGTGGCATCGGCTCTAGGGCACATGTACGAGCTAGAGGGTACTCAAATCCAAGGTGTCGTGGCTTTCTCTGCGCCATGCACTCTCTCAGAAAGTATTTGCGTACCAGAGGCAGATCAGCCCCCCGAACCCGTAACGAGAGAGACAGCATATGTACTGACAGCAATCTAGACAGCACAGCGTTGATTCACGCTTCTTATTTCTCATAGTAATAATATTCATCAAATCATTACTCTGTATAGATAATCTGCTTGAATAATAAGAATCAATGGCAATTGGCGGAATTACACAAGGGAATATCCGATGGTATGGTGAGACGTGTTTGCATTTTGAGCGGGAACACGTTAGTGATTCCATTGGATACACATCTCCTTTCATTTGTTTGAGGTGATATAACCATACTACAATATGGCAATCCCCACGGGAAATCCGAATTGCTCTCCAAAAATAAACTTCTTTGACAATTAAATACGAACTAACCAAATGGAAAAGAAGAGTGGCTAGTGGCATATACGATACATATGTATTATTTCAGTTATCGTATATATCTGCAAGCTACCAGGATGTATCCGTATTTTTACCGGATAGATTCGGAATTCTTAGATGGCTTGACTTGGAAGCCACCTACAGCCAATCGTTCTAAGCTGAATTCAACGGTCTTCTCACTAAATCCAAGGCAATGAGTGATCACATTTCAAAAGTAGTACTCTTTCATTGGCTTAATCTCGTACAGCTGCGAAAATAGTGTCACTTAAACGGGTAAAAAGATCTTCGGTGTAACAGCAGCTACATATGGAAGTATTACCGACCTCACCCGTCCAGCTGAACGGTCATATCTACATGGGAGGATAGCAATCGTAACTAGTAGGCAGTCGAACGGATAGGCTTGATGTTTCTAAATGTTCTTTATTTTTATGTTTTTTTTTGCTTTTTCCATCAATCTCAACCTCCTCCCCCTACCACTGAGCACTTGCGGGCAGTTACCGAGCTGGGGAGGGCGCCAGCTTCTCCCGCATGCATATATACACCTCCCCGCTCCTGGAATGGGGGAAACATGAGAAGGTGCACTCAACGATACCATAAAGGTCAATACCACATAGGACGGATATTGGGCTTACTTGTAGTATCACACCAGCTGCGATATTCCCTACCAATACTGACATCCCCTTGTGGTATATCAGAAAACCATATCACTGCACCATACTCCAAATGTTCTCCTCCCTTTGCAAATACATTAAGGATAACCCGCGTCATGTTAAAAGGATCATAAAATGCGCAGTCGCATTAGCTCTCGAGGTTGGGTTAACCATACACCACCCTCTGGTGGACATCTGGGGCGCGAATCCCTATCTTTTGGGGACGACGGTGTGTACATATCCCTCATTTTCCTCTATGAATACCAAGCTCACTCACGGGTATGCTTTTTATTAGGCAATATACCTATTCCCAAATAAGTCCGTCGGAGGCCAGATTGTTGCAACGGCTGGAGCCCTGATAGGTGCACTGTTCGGCATAGCATTCGCAAATCTTTCTCTGTTTTTTGCCAACCGATTCCAGAGTTCCAAGCAAACGGGTGATATTGAAACCGGACGACAGGCTACGCTATGGAGTTCCTTCATCATTTGTTCATTGATATGTGGATATATCCGCTCAAAGCACCCCCGGCTATACCTATCAATTGTCTTCGCCATGATGGTCAACATGTTTGCACTGATTCGGGGTATAAGCGATTTTCGCTACGTATTCCGTCGATTTTTCATCGTGATGGGCCTTGGAGCAGTCTCTTCCATGTTTGTATCGGTCGTGCTCTGGCCAGAGGATCACTCGACAGTGTTGAAGGAGAACACCCTAGCAGCACTTGCGGAGTTGCGGCAGGTGGTTTTGGACGCTGAAAAATCAATCCGCCAGCTCCCCAATGTCACCGAGGAGATTACTATGTCAGGTCTCGCAGCGGCCGTGAAAAAGCTGGCAACATCTTTCAAGGAGTCTGGCTATGAGATTTCACTCTCTCGGGTGGATGCCAGGGACCTTATGCCTTTGTCCGCCAAGTTCGAGACCTTTGTTGATCACGTCAAGGCATACAACTGTGCTGTCAGGGCTCAACCACCTCCTCGTGACGACGATTATGTCAAAGAAGTAGGATCTTATATAGATCGAAAGGTGCCTGAGTTGGACGAAAAGAGCGAGGGTGGAAAGAGCGGGGGTGAAAGGAGCGGGGGTGAAAAAAGCGGGGGTGAAAAGAGCGAGGGTGAAAAGAGCGAGGGTGAAAAGAGCGAGGGTGAAAAGAGCGGGGGTTCAACGTCTCCAAAGGAGGACAATCCTATGGGAGTTGTTAGTTTTGCGTTCCTTGAGGCTGTGAGAGTCATTGATATCATTTCGGCACGGGTGAAGGATGCATATGAAAGCAAAACTGGAACGAAAAGTATTCCGATGATGGAAATTTCCGGATTTGAGACGCTGAGAGACTCAGCTGCCACGGCTCTGGGTCAGGAACGGCGGCGCTGGGCGGGATCTCGCAGTGTGGAGGAAGTTGCTTTTATTGACATGTTTAATACAGTCATCCTCCATATGCTTGACACAGTCCATACAGCTGCTCGAGCAAGCAACAATATCACTTCCACTGGGAAGCGGCACTTATTTTGGCCAATCAAATTGCGGCGACGGGTGAAGGATAAGCCAACAGACGTCGATGTTTCCTGTGAACCTGCACCTTCTGGCCTTGACCACGATTTACCGGAATACTCAGAATTTGACACGGAACGGGGCGAGTTGGTGTCCATGGAATTCGTATATGTGCAGCAAAATCAGAAATGGCACACCAGGTTATCTGGATGGATATCCAACAAGCTGTCTAGAACAAAGCATTCGCGCCATGTCAAGTACGCCATCAAATTCGCCATTGTCATGGGTATCCTATCGGTTCCAGCCTACATTGCGGACAACTACATATGGTATGACGATTTGCGTGTGCAGTGCGCACTCATATCCGCCATGATCGCCATGGAGACCACAAGAGGAATGACATTTCGAACAGCGGGAATGAAATTATGCGGTGCCATCTGTGGAGGGCTATCTGCGTTCGTCACGATGCATGTGAGTTTCGGAAACGAGCAGGGAAATGTTGCCATTGCATTGTTTATAGGTGGGTCGATATATTCTCCCCGTTTCCTTGTACAGTTCCTACAGTTGTTTTTTTCTGTCCCTTTTTATATTTATTTGCAAAACCTCAGGACTCATGAATCCCTGGTTTTTTTTTTTCAGCGTGCTAGTCGATTGACTAAATGCGGAGTGTACTTACAGGTATCGGAGTGGGTTATATGATCAATCATCCAACGTTTGCAAAGGCAGGTATCGTCTTTGCGTTTGCCTTCAACATCGTCATCGGTGTAGCACAAACTTCCCCAAACCACGACACCACCGAAATACTTGCCCGTCGATTGATCACACTACCAGTCGGTCTCGCAGTTGCCATGATTGTCCACCTTGGAATATTCCCATTCCATGCTCGCAAGGAGCTTGGTCGAGCGATCTCGACGAGCATGGATTGGCTTCACCACCTCTTGCACGCCATCGCACTGGCGGAGGAAGAAGATCCTGCAGCCGGGGCTGCGACGATTGTTACGGAGGAACAATTTGCAGATGTGATTACTAAGACGAAAAGAAGAGTGAGGTTTGCAAACGGCTTGGTTCCCGCCACACGATATGAGATATCTCTGGGAGGGAAATTCCCGGGAGACAAGTTTCAGCAAATCTTGGAGCGGCTTGGAAACATCGTCTTGTTGAGCGTAGGAACTGAGAATGTGAAAGAGTTAGGGCCGGTGTTGTTGGATCCCCAGTTGAGAGGATTTTCTTCACAAGCACACGGCAGGGAGAAGTTGGTATGTTGTGCCTTCGCCCTCACCGGTGTTAATAGATATATATTTTACAATGGATTGACGCTGATCATACGTAACTCTTGCAGCTTGGATCGCTTTGCAATGACCTTCTTGTCATATCACATACCCTGAGTGCTCGCCTCTATATGCCTCGGCATGCTTCTTCGCACTCATCAGTCGTTCTTCGTGAATACATTTCTCTCTTCAGCAATACTACCGCCGGACCTTCTCGATCCCAATCCCGAGCGCATTCCCCGACTCGGCGACGGTCCTCAATATCCGTAGTCAGGAATGCGCAGATTCAGTTTGATGTTGACTCGAAAGCCCATGATTCCACCACAAATTACGCTGATGTGGGCCGCCTCATCACCGTAGTCAACGAGATGGAGATTCTCCGGAGGCTAGTGGATAGCCTGATTGTCGACAGTCATGTGAATCCCACTGCAAAGGCGATGTTCCCACAATGGTCTATCCCAATAGCTGCCTCGGGAACTATCCAGAGCAGACCAGTAAGCAGGGCACCAAGTCGGGCGGGACCTAGGACAAATAGCTGGGGACCCACCAGGACCGGCAGCAAGGCTGTACATTCATTGCCAGCTAAGCCAGAATTGGCAAGGAGTCATACGCCAACGGATAAATGGCAAGGTGGCCACCGTCATAGTCAGAATGGTGACCCGAGCAACTTGGTCTAAATGTAAGGTCTGGATTACATTCACTTTTTTCTGGTAAATCATTACTCGTATTCAGGGTATGTAGCCCATGACGAGGGATTATATTCCCTTGCAACCCCTAATATCTAATATTTGCCTGAAGGCTACATTCATTGTTATTTCGTTATGTGTTCAGCGGATCTGCTGTTGAAACAAGTTCTACACATTTCCCCTTTTTTTTTTCCTACTCTCGGAGGATTAATGGGCTAGGTACACAGAATGGAAAATAGCGCGAGGGAAACAGAAATGGCAATAAGTGGGGCTACCGCGAACCCGGAATATAGGACTATGGTTCTTCTCATACTTTGATCGTGTTTGTAATTTCTGGTTCTCATGTCATGAACGAATCTCTTGTTGTTTGGGCGTTCTCGAAGTTTCTAATGCGTGTTACGAAGTGGTCGGACTGGGAAAGGGGGAAATGGTATGGGATCATCGAATTTGGGAATGGGATGGAGGAATCTCCTGTTGGTGGATAAGTTTAGGTTCGTTGAGTTTATAATGCATGTATTTCTAGTTTCTTACCAAATGGCTGCTTGCCAGGGAGTGGGGAAGTTAACGTTAATGAAGTGATTATGACCATCTTTCATGCTGGGTTGATTCGAGATTAGGATTCTGGCGTATCACAACAAAAGTTATCACTTGCCCCATCATGCGTTAAGCTACCCATTAATATAATCGGTCTGGAATCCACAGCTGTGGCGTCTTAAATTAAAAATTTGTGACTGCGGATCCGATCATGATCCCTTCCATCTATGTAGACCTATCTGCGCCCATCAAATTTCCATTGGCTAACAATGATACCATCATCCTGTGCTACCGTTGCTGAAGGTTATCAAACTTGGAGAACGATCGACGCCAGCCGGCAACGCCGTAGCGTATTTTCTTGTTACCAAGGTTCACCCGCCTAAATTGATATAGCTACCTGCCACATTGGGATTAGCATTCTCTGCTGCATGAGTGATCTTTGCGTAGACTGTTGAAGCAAGAGCTATAACTACTTCGTTAATTTTCTCACCTGAGACATTACCACATTGTTGATACCTTGGATTTTACCAGCGCCGCGCATCGACTACCCAATCGAGAGGCTGTCTGCAGAATCAAATTGTCCAGTTGTAAAAGGATCAAGATAGAAGGAACTTGGGCTACGTTCGTTAAGTCTATTGGATTACAAGCAGACACTTCACTTCCAATACATTGCGTGTAACTTGCCAAACTCATACATTACAACATGAGCATATATTTTTTTCTTTTTAAAAAATTCCCTTTTTGGTTGAAGTGCCTTAACTGCAGCCGTATAAGTAAGAAGCGTGTGTGATGCACTTGTCCCTACGTCAAAGCCTCGTGTTCAAGGTTAGCCATTTTGGTCTGTATATAGTTTAGTGTTGCCTGAGCAGGACTGAGGATTATATCTTTACCGTAGCAGAACGCCAGTTCAGTTTAGCTCTACTCGACTGCGTCAGATAAATACGGATCCTATTCTAGTGCATCAGTCTGTCTTGGACAAGTTAGGGCAAGCTCAGGGATTACTTCAGCCTCCCCTGTTGGATGATTCGCATCGTGCCGATCTCTGCATTTTTTTGCAACCGGTCATTACTGAATTGGCGAATAGGCCTCCACCCCAAAGTCCTCCCGCTCGCAGTTGGTAAACTGGTGTGGGAGTTTTTCAGACCCTTGTTCCCGTCATCTCGTATTCGGATATCAATTATGGGCCTGCTTTCACGTGGCTTAATCTACGAACATGATTATTGGGCGTAGGTATGTACGTGCAGTAGAGTACATGTGTTCGATACCTATCCTAAGGTGATTGCGATATGTAATAGCACTCTGTTTCCTCTTTCTATGGATTTTCCAACCGAACAGTACCTATTGAAGCGGAATGATGATTGAGAGTGATTGTTAATTACTCCTAAAATCCACGCGGAATCTCAAAAGTATTATTCGCATGAGCCTTGGCATTTATGAATACCAGTACGATCTTCGTGCTCAATATCTAGGACCTAAGAGTCATAGCTATGATGTCAAGTCAGTGCGCCCAATAATTTTTGAAAAATCTCCAGTAGCCACTCTCGTATGCCAGGATGAACTGGATGCTGCGCCTTTGTAGAGGGTGGATCCTTCACAGTGACGATGCTGAATTAAATTGGTTCCCGTCGTGCTTAGCTATCCAACCGGAATGAAAACATACAATCAAAGGTCAGGAACATTGTGGTAAACTTCCCTCGTGCGCCCCTGCCAGAGCGGGATAAAAAATTGTGTCCGTACAACTAGATTACGTCTACGAAACCGCTAAATGTCCATACGAAGCTAACAATAGCAGAGGCCACCTATGTGAACAACCCAGCTATTCAGACTTGACTCCTGTAATAATTAGATCTATTATCCCTCAGCGAGGCTGGAGCAGGAGATACATATATGCCCCGGATCTTTAATTCATAGCGGAATTTGATCGATGACAATAAGAATGAATTAATTTAGGAGAAAATACTGGACAATAAAGTGGGGGCAACAAAGCACTAATCAAATACACCACGTGTCACAAAATGATCACCGCCCAAGCTTTATACTGGTATGTACATACGTGCTTTTCATCGCACATTTCCTTCATCTGGCCTAGAGCATTTTCAGAATTACATATGTACAGTCCAATCACTCTCCACGGCAATAGAACGACTCGTTCCGAGGTCTTGATCATATGGAGTTGAGAGCTATCAACATAGATTTCTAGGGCAGAATGCATCCACTTATTTGCCGTTGTAATTACAGACGAACCAAAAAGAGTCTGGAGGTGATACAACCGATCTAAAACCCAGGCTATGGGTGGTGACGTTCTCACAGGGGGATAGCCACGCCCTGTCGTTTTTTGTTCAGGAATGTTGTTCAGGTACGGGTGGCTGTCAGGCACAAAAGCGACAAATTAGACGTTTCGGCTACATGGGCATATTGAATACTAGCATCAAGTGTAGACTCTACATACGGTCATAGGTCTCGCAAATCATAGCATGAAATAGAATAAAAAAAGCATTGACATATGTAACTGCAAATTATACGCTCCGTTGTTTGTGGGTCCTTCGGAGCAGATGCATGTAAGTAACCAACCTCCTGTCGATCAGCCACAACCTCCGCCTTGGCCAGCAGGAACTGAATCAGGGGATTGAGAATACGTAACTTATCTTAAAAGCGCGGAAAATGTCCAATCCAGTTGGTTCATTGTCCAGAATAATTCTTTCAGTAAAAGTCCTTCGTTTACCGTCCTTCGTTTAACATTCCGTACCAGTCCTTCGTCTCCAGTTTAGCACACAAACCCACGAAATCCAAATCACGATGCTGTTCCAAAGCCTCTACCGCTCTACCTTCTTCGTGCTCCTTGCAGCCAGCCAGTTAGTCGCCGCGGCTCCTTTACGCAAGCTTGAGGCACCTGCCACCGTCGCTCTTAGTGTTTGTCTTCCAATACCAGCTATCTTGTAATAATTGCTAATTGTCGCTGGAGCCTCTACAGCTTAATGCCATGGTCGCCCCTCGCGCTGCGCTCGATGACATCAATATCTTGTCCCATAACAACAGTCCTCAGAATAGCAATAACAATAACAATAACAATAACAATAACAATAACCACCACAATACCAACAGCAATAATGACAGTTCACAGGACACGGAAACAACCTCGATCTTCCACGATGAGATGTTCGATGTTAGCCAGAACGGTGTTGATCAAAATAACAGTGAACAAACCACCAATCCTCCTCCTGAAGCTCCTTAATACTGGGATGAATAGACTGGCTTGAGGAAGTGGCTTGCTTAGGAATTGGCTGGTTGTTAATATTGTATTTTTTGGGGGGGGAATAATAATGTTCCATGTTTTTTTGTCTAGTGTACCCATGTATTTTATTTACAGGATATTTCTATCGGTATGGCGACGCTGCTTTTGTGGATATATATTCTAACCAAAATCACCGAGCTGCAACCACATCTATTCCTGTGGTGACTTTGGTGAGGTATGACAATCTCTCCTATTTGATTGTGGTAATGTGGTGCCTACCTGTACATTTATCATTTGTGCGTTTTTTCTCTTGATCCTTTGTAATTACCATTTGATATCCCTTGGAGACCTTCCTTACTCCCTGCTCGCCTTGTGTCGATTCTGAAAACCATGTGTCTAATATACAAGTCCTGGTCAACCTATTGCACGTTGTCTATTCGGGTTGCATATTTGCCCTTGATCTTGATGACTGGGCGCCGTGGCAATAAGTTTGCCATGCGTTCTGTGCCTACCATAAATATAACGATATGTGCCATAGCTAAGGAGACTCCTGCGGTGGCATTATTCCATAACTGTAAGCAGGTCAAGCATTACCCATCACTCCCTTGTCAATATGTATTTACTTTCAGCAACACTTATTGCCGTATGGTATGAGGCCAAAATAATTAGGAATTGTTCTCCTTTTTGACATCAATATCTAGCAGTCTTGGAGTCGTTTTATACTGTGAATGCTATCATTACATGCAGCTGCCATTGCAATACCCTATACTTATCTAAATCCGGAGGTCTTCGGATCACAGAAGAGAAAAAAGAGAAAATCGTGACCAAGAAATTAAGTCTATCAAATTCAGGGGGACTCAGGACTCAAGGATTGAGAGTAGCGTCGGGGATTATATTCGGACGAACAGAATCCCCCGATTGACATCGGGGGGGCATGCGGTGAAAATCCCTGATTACTTGTGGCGAAGGACACCTTACTGGGCGTAGAGTAGGGAAGTTGATGGTCACTTAATAAACTACATAACTACTATCTAGCTATAGGTACAGTAATTTGGTAAAGCCAACTGTAACTTCCTCACTCCACAGTTCCAAAGGCATCGTTACCACAATGGGGCCCACAGACAGAAATGCTCATGCGATGCCCGTGCACTTGAAGATGTCTCGCCACAAGGAAGCACACGAGTGGCTATCCCAAATTTTTAAAAGCAGCTGGGCAATTCTCCATGATAGTTTTCTCCCGGCTCTGTTTCTCTCACCTTCCCTGATCTACGTAGGAGCATCAATTTCAGTATATACTCCTCAGCAACTTTCTTTCTTTCTTCCTACCAAACCACACGTCCCTTAAACCAGGTGTAGCTGTGTAAAGCTGAGTTCTAGCTAATCTAAGGTTAAGCGTGATGTGGACCTTCAGGTCACACTACGATAAACTAAGGCTAAGCCAGTCTATATGCAGCCATGTGGTAGAGCGGTAGTGCAGACATACAAAGGGAGGTTTCTTACCCACACATCTGTATAAATCCCTCTACAACTTAGAAAGTCATGAATCTGTGATGTTTTTTTTTTTTGGAGGGGAGTGAATCTCGGAATCTCGTATTTAAGTAATCTAGCCTATGACGAGGGAACGCATCCTCCAGTGGCGATTATCCAACCCATGAATCTTCTGTGATGTGTTCGGCTCTAGAGAGAGAAGAAGAGAAGCAACTGCTTTCGGATCTGTTTGACTAATAACTATATACGGTAGCGTTGAACCAAGCACTTCGTTCATCTACGTAGAACTTTTCAAAATCTTCAATATGATATCAGCAATTATGGAATCGATCAATTTACTATAAAAATGCAGGAGGACCACCCCAATACAAAATATGAATAAAATCTATATATCTAGGTTTATTGTTGAATTTTAGCTGATTTTCTTCTAAAGCTTTAGGCAATACAGGTAGGGTGCGTATCAATAAGAGTGCTTCCCCGCCGCGATGTCATCTGTACCTCCGAAATCGGCGATTTTTTAAAGATTCTTCAGTTATTATTGACTGAGCTTTAGGCTGATATGAAAAAAACTAAGGCTTGAATTACTGGTTGTGTGCCTGGGGGTGTAGATGGAAGTGAAAAGGTTCTGATTTCCCTCATTGGAAAGCTGTCAATCCAAGAGCATTCAAGTACATTAGCAAGGCATCTTTGCAGGTTACCACCACTACTGGTGAATAAGACTCCTTGTCTGTATCTTTGCTCTTTCCTTTTTGTAGTAGGGCCGTTACTAGTTGTGGGCAGATTAGCGTCCTTGACTCGGATTTTGGGAGTTTGATTCAGATAGACAAGGAGTCTTATTCACCAGTGTCCCCGGTAATGCTATAGCTTGGAACTCACTTAGCCCATTTTTAAGAGACTCTTATTTCGGGAACTATCTCACCTGTACATTGGGGGTGGGGGGTAGTACAGTATTTTGTCGAAACCCCTACTAGCAGAAACCCAGACCCCACACCCAATAGCTCAAATCGATAGTCCTGTAATGGGGAATTATCAGACCTACTGATTGCTCTATTGTGACCCCATTTGATTGACCTATTCCCAGAAATACTTCTCCTGACCCCCTCAAAAAACTAAGTATCCATACATACTATTGTATTATTCCTCATGGTTTAAGGCATAACCGTATGGCAAGGCTTTTATATCTTGTCAAAGAAGAACATATTGCCTTGAGACTCTATTATTTTCTATTTTCAAGTTTCTCACCTCATAATATGTATATAGTAGCAAATACAATATATCTACGTCCTGCCATGGACTTAGAGCTGGTCCTAGGCACTTTAGATATTTTTTATTACACTCCTATGGTTCATTTGAGCCCCCCAAATGAAATTTACTAAGATAAACCAAATCCCCGAGTGTTGCATTACCCGGCCATGTTGCATTACCCGGCCGTGTTGCATTACCCGGCCGTGTTGCATTACCCGGCCGTGTTGCATTACCCGGCCATGTTGCATTACCCGGCCGTGTTGCATTACCCGGCCGTGTTCCATTACCCGGCCGTGTTCCATTACTCGGCCGTGTTCCATTATCCGGCCGTATTGCATTACCCGGCCGTATTGCATTATTGTTATCCGTGTGGTAGCCACATTACCCCCCTTTCAGCGGGGCACAATCCCTCGCACCCGCCCTTCACCTCTCACAGGGAGCTCTCGGAGGTCTTTGGTTCGTGTTAATTCAATTCCGTCCACTCTGGGCTCTTGTACAGCTCGATCTCGCCCGAAATTTAGTTAGCGCCATGCTGATCCACATCCCTGTGGTGATCCGCATCCCGGTGATGGATGGTACTGCACGAACAACAAGCCAGCAACCTCGCGTTGGCATCGGGATGTCTCCGGACTGTCCTCAGCGGACTGCCCGAATGTGCAGGTAAGCTTTGGTATTGTCAGATAAGATTCTATATAACGCTATAGTTACCTCGTTGTGTTCTGCTTGCTTCCTTTTGTGACTCCATCACAAACTAAATATCAATCTCTAGCTGCAGCATGCAGCAATATGTTAGCATCAACAGCAGGTATTGGCGTGCCAGCTTTACTTACTACCTGACGAACTAAGAATATATGGTTTCAAAGGTCGTTCGGGAGCTGCCTGATCTTGACTGTGAGTAGCCTATGGATGGGGAACAATACCGTCTTGGGTCGGCTTCAGGATTAAACAGTTATGAAAGGCGTTGGGGTTGTAACAATCAGCATCATAGAAGAAGGGAAGAATCTGACTTGGTGGTGCTACCAAGCTGATCCACAAGTTTTGTATAGTTATAGAGCACTCTGGTTAGCATACACTCATAATGTCACAGTACAGATGAGGCAAAGCCCAGCTCGGCCAGTCACATATTTACTTGGCCGTGATAAGTCTGAATCTGAGTCTGAGTCTAAGATATAGACGCATTCACATCAATTACCACCTACTCCGCTGGTTGATATGCTGCATAAACGCTGGAATAATAATTATTAGAAAGCGGTTGGTAATACAGCACAACATAGACGTTAGTTTAAGCTATAATCTATTTTTAAATATACGAGCCAGGGAAGATTTCCAGCTAAATTCAAAGTCCTAATGTACAGTCGAACCTGTCTAAGGTGCATGACGTCCGTCAGAACACCTTTTGATGCATTTCGTTCAGGTGGTTATGCAATTAGACTGAAAATGAGAAAAGAACTGATAATGAACTAGATACAGGATAGCCCAAGCCCTTCCCTGTCCATCCAGATCTATCACCTCCCCCCAGCTCATCACATTGGCTGCCCTAGCCACCACTCAAGGTTGCGCTAGTTGAGCTCCCACATCCGATTTGTCAATGTACTTAGTGAGATCATCCATAAGGGAAGCGGTTTGTTGTTGGCGTGCGGGATTGGGAGCCGTCTGAATGACATAGAGTCGGAGAACCTCTAGAGCCTGGTTGACTTCCGCGCTGGTAACGATGGGACGAGATTCGGAGTCATCAAGGGTGGCAGTGGTCACAGGAACTTGGTCTGAATTTGGTGGAAGATCAACCGGAGGTGCATATGCAGCCGAAATTTTTTCAAGGGAGATATTTACTTGACACTCAGGAATATATATTCTTCTGGAGGTATAACAAAATGTTGTAGGTCTTGGATACTTATCGAAATGTTCAATGATGATTGCTAAATCTTTTGAAGAACTTTATTGGCCAAGAAATGGCATTGCACACAGTTTAACTCGAATAGACTCATAAACCTGATTCAGGTTCGGGCGACTGGTGCAGACAGCGTGGGTGGGTACAGTATACTCTCGATACAAGCATATCGTTCGGACAGGGGGAAGTATGCTTGTAACCAATATATTCTTATATCAAGAGAAAATAGGAGAATATAGAATGAAGCTAGCTGGCAGTAGGAAAAGTCGCGGAATAAGATAGTAAATACAACGAGAGCATACAAATAATAAATAGATACATGAGAGTAGATGTGAGGGCCAGAGTCTCAAGGAGTGGAGGAGGAAGGGGGGGCGGAGGAGGACGAGGTGGCTCCGGGAGGCCCTAGAAAGTCAGTGATCCTGCGCTGAGTATGCTGACGCCTGCGTTGAATTTCCAGAATCTCAATGCGCTTTTTCTCACGCTTTAGGACCTCTTGTAGCTCATTGATATTAGCTGTGGGTTCAGCTTGAAGTGAGAAGAGGAGTAGCCCTTCAATATGTGTGAGCGCTTCGTAAGGTGTAACTGGCGGAGGGATTGCAAGCGGAATATCGGCTTCTGGCTCATCGGCTTCATTTGGAAGATAGGCTGCTAAGATTTCATTCTCAATATCACTGACTGGATCTTCAATACTTTCAATAACGGGGTGAATGAATTGAGTTCGTAATGCAGAATGTGAGAGGTGGAGACTTGGGTGCACAACTCGAATACAGTCCAAGATATCCTCCTCAACTTCTTGAGTATTATCAACTTCCTGAATATTATCAATGTCCGGAGGAAGAGAAAATGGTCCATGGATCTTGACTTGACTTCCTGCAAAACAGTTCTCTAATGTTGACGGTTTAACTCTAGTTCTCCAAGCATCTACACCCCACCGGATGGCATGTAGTAGGTTGACAGACTCATACGGATTTTCATTGGAATGTGTATCTGCATGAGTGACAATATGCCGCATCATATACCACCGGTAATGAGCCTTCCAAGTTCGAATAATTCCTTGATCTAATGGCTGATATTTGGATGTAGTTCCGGATGGTAGCCAAATAATATGAACCGTAGGTAGAAGATCCTCATCCTCTAACTCTGCAACTGCACACTCATGTGTACTGAAATTATCTAATAACAATGCAACTCGTCTTTTTCCAACTCACTTTTGAAACCAAAGTAGCTACTCCCGTATGATTTCTGAATTGTTCCAAGCTGTGCTATTCCATCGATACTTACATCCTAAACTAGCTCGATTAATCCCTTTAAAACACCGTGGATTCTCATAATAACCAATAAACCATATCAGAGTCTTTTCACTTCCATCTGCATTTCCACACATCATAGCTGTAATCCGACTCTTATCTTGCTTAACTCCTTCTGGCTGCTCTGTAGCTAAGGTAATACTTGGAGCTCTTTTCCAATATAATCTCATCTCATCCATATTATATATATCTTTCCGCTCATAATCTCCTAAAATATGCTGAATTTCTCCTATTAACATCTGGGTTTCCTCTCCACTATCCACAGATCCTAATTCACCATGCAACACAAACTTTTTGATCTGATATTATTTCTTAAATGCACTTAACCACACTTGTGAAAACTTTGGTATCTTATATCCTGCATAAATAGGCATTTTCACCCAAGATTGTGCTACCTTCTCTTGTAACATTAATCCTGATATAACTATCCCACGGTGCTGTATCAATTGTTGCCACTGGAATAATGCAGAGTCCAATTTGCTGTACTTGCCAGATTTAATCTGTTTAGACTCAAGTTGTAACTCTTGCACTTGTACTGGATCAACATCAGAAGGCCCACGAGGTCTCTTTGGATTCAGGATTTTGCTGATTTGTGATTGAGCACGGGTTTTATTAGGATGTTCGGATTCAAACCAACGTTTAATCTGTCGCCAAGTTGCCTTAGGGTTGGTATTCGCATATGTCTTGATTTTTTGACGTTCAACCTCTGACCAAGCCTGGCACTGGTGTACAGCAGGAGTAGATGATGATGCCATTATTCTCCTGGTCTTTGATCTTGTATGTAGTATCTACCTTGCCAGAGATATGATACTGTGGGGTAGTTTTAGTCTGGTTGGCACAAGCCCCCCGCCAAAAAACGGGGGGCTTTTTTTTAATATTTTTTTTTAATTTTTTTTAATTCATTACTCGCATAAGGCATGACCATGGCGAGGTTCCAGTTTTCCTCCACACTGCCCACGGAACAACAGGCCACCCTAACCCCCTATCCACCACTACCAAGGCCCATTTGGAACTGTCTCAGTATGAACTTCACTGACTAAGCATGGGAAACCTCCGTGAGGACAAACCCGTGCTCCTTGGCTGTTACGAAATCTTTGAGGGAGGCAGGATTCGAACCTACGAACGCAATTGGATTCGAGCCTACGAACGCAATTGCATTCACCAGGATGGTTCCCAACTACACCATCCACTCCCCCGCCAAAAAACGAGGGCTTGTGCCAACCAGACTAGGGTAGGTAGTTTCTTATCGATAACTGTCTATTTGTAGTTTAGTACTTCTCTACGGAGTAGATACAAGCATATGTATGGTGACTAAGCAAAAAAAATAAGAATATTCTAGTATCCAAAATATGCTTATTTACTATGTGGAACCGGTGAATTCATGAAGGTATGCTTGTAACCAATATATTCTTATATCTGGTATGCTTGTATCGAGAGTATACTGTAGGAGGATGCTACATCCCGACATAGTAACACCGGCGGGTATCGACAGGCTTACCCCATGGGACGACCAGCGAAGCAAACGAAGTGGAATTGCGAGGCCTGACCTACTACATGGTCACGGACCGAGGACCACAACGCTGGTGGCTGCACAAGGTGGGTAGAGCGGATGACCCGATGTGCGGGTTGTGTGAGGAAGGGATAACGCAGAATGCGGCGCACTTGCTGAGTTGCGTGGGGGTAGCGGATGGGAAGGGGCGGAAGTGGGAGCAGATGTGGGAGGATCCGGAGTGGTGTGAGAAGCTAGCGGAGGCGGTGCGGGGTGATTTCTTATGTGGTTCCTTTTTGGGGGCGAATATAGGTTGCGGATATTTTGAGGCGGGGGATATCTGGTCATGATAGATACGGGGCAGGGAGCGGCCTAGCGGTTGGACAATCCCGTCAGGATTAATCTGGGGGATGCGCTGCCTCGATAAACGAGATGCTTCAATACGAGTGCTGATTTATAAAAAAACTAAAAAAAAACCAGATTCAGTGCAGCTCCGCGAACTTCTGCTAACATCTCTCGAAATCTTGCTACTAGCTGCTTGATGTCAGCAATGAATACAACAGTAATATCCCTAGCAGATGGAGTCTCGGTTGTGGGGCCAACATTTTGGTAAGTTGTAGAAACTCCAAACGTCCAAACGTACTTGTACTTGCCGTCGGATTGTTGTCTAGGACGAAAGATATTCCCGCAAACGGGAACTGACCTCCGTTGTCTCAGGAAATAAGACGCGTCAGCCTAGGCCTCCATGGCAGTTGAGGGTGCAGAGGTTAGAATGGTGGGTGGGGGCGAGGGGCGGTGGATCTGGAGTGGCGGCGGGTAGCGACAAATGAGGGGCAAGTAAGGGGTTGGAGGGTGTTTGAAGAAGGGAGGAGAGGGGAGGGATCGAAGGAGGGAGGGTGACTGCTTTAAAGATATGAGGGATGGCCGATACCGAGGCATGAACGGAGACGAAAAGAGGAGAAGTGTGAAGGGGGTGGTCGGAAAAGGGATTAGAGTACGGTAAGCCTAAAGCGAAGAAATCTCGGTAGATTGGTAGAATTCTAAAGAAACCCGGTCTTGAGTGGAGTTAACATTATGCTCTGGAGAAGAAGGAGTTGCTGAGAGGTTTAAAATAAAACGCTATGGGCAAGATGGACCGGATAAAATTTTGTAAAGAAGTAATGGAATACTAGAAAATATTGTACCTTAGGATGTCAAATAGCAATAGCGATACTCATAATAATCTCTCCCGTAAAGTGAATCATGTGCTGTAATATACATGAATGTAATTGAAAAGGTCTTGACAAGCATCCTGAGGCCGAGTGCTTCCCTGGGCAATATTTTGCTACCATAGGTTTTTTATACACCTCTTTGTTAACCGCCTTGTAACTCTGTAAGGAATTGAAGCTCTAATTAAGTAGGCAAAAGGCTATGTCCATGTGCCTCACTATCTAAACTACCTCAAAAACACATGTAAGAAGTTTTAGATAGAAATTCTAAAGGGAAAGAAAAGGCAAGGTATTTTTTGGAATATATTTATTAAAAAAGGCTTACTCTTATTGAAGATATATTAGAATTTAGCCTTTTCTTCTTCAGTCAACCAACTATATACATATATAAAAAATTAACATGCTGAGTATCTTGAAAGAGTCTCTAGTATATATAGACTTTTAGTATCAGATATTATATCCCAATCTCTATAGTAGAGTATTTACCCTCTTCTGGAGAAAAGGACTCCTATGGTAACCTGAGCCAGTATTCACCAGATTATCTATATGATAAACTAATGACATCAGCAAAAAGAAATTGGCGTGCGGATACTAGAGCTAAGCGTCCTGACGCTGGCTCTCGTCCAGTGCCCTGATGCACATCAAAGATAAACCTAATCCCGACGTAACTCACCTAGCAAATAGTGTCTGATATAATTTTAGCTTGCATTTGACTTCTTGAGATTAATGTGTGTTGCTATTCCTTCTCAGATATCAATCTGCTCGTAGGAGTTCTGGCTCCACTTTGAGGCTCGCAGCCTTGGCATTCCGCTCCCTCGCTGTTTCATACTCCTGCTATCAATCACCAGTTTCAGCACCACTCTCACACTCGCTGTTTGCTTTCTGCTACCAGCCCCCCTAGGGATTCTACTCCCTTACTGCCTAGCTATTCCACTCCCTCACTGTCCTATACGCTTGCTAATAGTCATACCAGTTTTCGTACGACTCGTAGTCTGATAGCCTTGCTATTCAACCCTCCAACCCGCATGCTTTTCAACTCGCTTGCACTTCAACTTCAACTCGCTTGCTATTCAAGTGTTCAGCTTGCTTGCTACTTAACTCCCTTGCTCTTCAACTCGCTTGCTGTTCTACTCCCTTACTGTTCTGCTCGCTCACAATTCATAATAGTACAAACTTAGTATGGGTGTCACGACCACGCCTCCTCACCTCGACACTCACGTAGAAGTCTCTACGTGAGTGTCGGTTTTTCTCACTATTCTTGTCGCGAGAGTCGTGCCACTACCGGCACAACTCTCAACCTCGTCTGCCTTTATCTTCCCTTTTTCATACTCAGGTTGATTTACTTCTCGTCGCTATTCGTCACGAGAGTCGTTCCAGTATCGGGCATGACTCTCAAGTGCTATGGTTATCTCGGGTCGTGGTTTTCGTCATGAGAGTCGTGCCGATACTGGCATGACTCTCGATTGCTAAATAGCTTGCCTTTCCCTCTTTTCCTCTCTTTCCTCTCCATCCAACGTCTTGTTCCTCCCTCGTGTACCTAGGTCACTCTTTGTCTGGTTGCACAACCTCTCGTAGAGAGTCTGGTCCAGAACTTTTATTTCTCTAGCGCACGCGGCCTTGGTTTCTGCCTTAGTTTCGCCTTAGTTCCGTTTTTTTTTTTTTTTTTTTTTTTGGAAGTCTGTACGTCTGTGAAGCCTAAGCTATGAGACGGCTCCGTTCCGCCCCTTAAAGGTTTGGTACTCTCACGGAACAACGAGAGCAATACTACCGAAATCAACCAGACTAACCGAAATCAGCCCGCCACGCTCCTAACCTAAGTGACTGCCGTGGCAACCTTGGCCCACAAAACCATTGGCTTGGCCCACAATACCCCGCAACTTCTTTCTTCCCTTCGCATCCTTTCTTTCTTCCCTCTACCTACCCCACTACCTACCCCAACCCCACCTTACCTTCATCTTGTTGCGTCTAAATTCAACGCCGCGATCAGCCAACTGAAGCCACTGCGATCACGCTGGCAAGAACAACAAGATGAGGCAGGGGATGCATCTTCATATCCTCCTTTTCTTCCCTCCACCCTGACCCTGCCAGAGCGAAGACAGCCCTTACCTTCATCTTGTTGCGTCTAAATTCAACGCCGCGGTCAGCCATCTGAAGCCACTGCGATCACGCTGGCAAGAACAACAAGATAAGGTGGGGGATTTCTTTCCTTCTCTGTGCGGGCTTAAGGGTTGCCTGGGACAACGCTTTGATGGAACCCTTTATAAGTAGGTAAACCCAACCAAAGAAAATGTCCCCCGAATACTGTTTTCCTTTCTAACAGTCTGTTAACCCTCAAACTAGGTCAGGATTCGCCTTAGTTACGTTTTTTTTTTTTTTTTTTTTGAGTCTATACGTCTATGGAGCCTAAGGCTATGAGACGGCCTGGAACCTTTGACGGAACCTTCATTGGGAGCGGTCGACCCCCGTAGACTACTACTAACACTGTGAAAGACCCACCCTCTGTAAAAGCTGTGTAGGGGTGCGAAATGCTAAACAAGGTAAAGGACGCATGATAAAAGCCATCACAAAGAAATCCATTACCGGTCACCATGCAAATCCACCCTCTTCCTTCCTCTCTCAAAGTCATAAGCCTCAATTGGGAGCCAACGTCCCCTCAACTTCAGGTGGCTCCCCACGGCCAACCTCCTGTCGAAAAATACCACAACGGAGCTGGTGGCTTTGCCCAATCTCCGGTTACCTCCCAAGAGCCAACGTGCTCCCATAATCCCTCTCATTCCTATCTCCTCTGTAATATCTGCCATGGGTCTCTGGCAAGGGACCCCATGAATCACAATTGCCTTTGATCTATTGTCACCAGGCAATATGGTCGGTGGGGGTAATTTGACTAGTCGGGAATTTTTACCAGCTCTTACTGCCGAACGTGTTGCAGCCTGTTTTTTGGTAGTTGGGGGTGCTACTACCGGGGCCTCGTCCTCATCCTCATACCCAGATAGGTCCTCGTATAAATCTGACCTATCTGCCATCACAACATCCTCCCTATCCTTTGCCCCTCTCTTCTCAATCTCCTCCTCCGTCAGTTTCTTCTGCCTCCACTACTACCGGTACCTGGTCTGACTGGGTTGCAACTGATACTGTCTCAACCAGGAGTGCCTTACCCTTTGCCTGCCATTTCTTCTGCTGAGAAACCAGTATCTTCTTTGTCCTCTCCTCTACCTCTTTCTCTGCCCACTCCTTCCAGTCTCTCTCACAAATCTGTAATTGGTCTCCTATCTTCTCATCCCGCTCAACCAACTTCCCCTTTTGTAGTCTCAACTCCTGGACCTCCTTCTCTAACTTCTCAATCGTCTTCCTAAAAGCCTCCTCCTGCTCTTTCATCTCTATCTCTTGCCGTCTTATCGATAGGTCCTTGTTAAGATTGGATGCACCCAACTTATGCAACAGACCTTGAACCTCTTTCTTAAGACCGGCGATTTCTTCTAGTCTGTCCTCATCCTCATTCTCCTGACCTCGATAAATCTCCAGTTCATCCAAGGTCTCATTGAATGTATCGGCCAGCTGCTTCTTTTCCTTTCCTTCCTCCAGGATTTTTGAAACTATATCAATATCTGCTTTATAGTCCGTAATGTTTAAAAAGCCGATAGTATGTTGTAACAAAAACCACCCCACCTTCATCCACTCTTCCAAGGATATTTGTGCAAACTTGTTTATCCTATCATCATCATCCGAGTCTTCTTCCCGCGCACGAGCCTCTGCCTCCCTCTCCTGTTACTCGAGCTCCCTTTGCTCGGCAGTATTCCGCTTCTCCGTAATAACTGGCAACTGTACCCTCGGTATATCTTTGGGTGTCAGTAGTTGACATGAATCCGGAGTTTCGTACCTCGGTTTGTTGTCTAGGTTGGGGACAGCCATTGCTTTGGTGCGTTTGGCGCCCTTTCCTTTTCCCTTGCGATTTTGTGGCATCCCTGAAAAGTCTGATTAAATTCCCCGAAGAATTCTGGCTTCCCACTTCGAAGGTGACCCAAGGTCTTGCGCCGCTATTGGGGTTGCAACGCGCTGCTCTAAACTGTAGCCGGAGCCTCCAAGTGTGCTGTTGATCCACCAATCACCAGTGAATACGGTTGCAACGTTGGAAAAATCGTCCAAAATCAGATCGAGTTGTGGCAAAACTTGACCCTCTGGGGGATTGTGTAGCTCGCTTTGAATGAGCAAGAAAATTAGGTATTCTTGCTTGGCTCGTTCCGCTCTGTGAATTGCTGTTTTCCCCGACGACGGAAACCCTCTGGTTGTTGAGATCGACCAAGTGGGCTCGTCCTGCACGGTGTTGTCGCGTGCCCGGGTGGCCTTAGTTACGTACTTATGTGTATGACAAGTGACAACAAACAAGCCGCCAGACTACAAACAGCCGACTTGTCGCCAGCTGTATTCCCCCCTCCACATTACATTACCTTGCACATTACATACACCTACGCCTGGGCACGAGCCGGGAGCCTGGGGGTAGGCTCGAGCCGGCTCGTGGTTTTACAAAGGAGGCTCGCGAGAATTGCAAGAAGAATAAATAACTACCTACGCTACATATCTGTGTAGGCCATGGAAATATGAAAGACGCAGAAAAATGAAACCACGGATATAAAACAGACATGGAAAGAGGAAAGTAATCAGTCATCATCCTCAACACCCGCAATCTCCAGGGGTAAATCTCCCTCCGTAGCTACTTCATTCAAATGCGCAAGCAGCTGTTCGGGTGTTCGGGTCATCTGGCTGAATTCGAGCGGCGCACATGAAAAAAAAAAACCACAGGTAAGGGGGGAATGCAATGTATTTTGAAGATTTGGACACCCCGGCTACCTTCGGTATTTCGCGGTTGCAACGACCTCCGGGGAGCCGGCTCGTCTCGTGCCCAGGCCTACATAGACCAGACTATCCCTGATCTCGTGCCTGCTGTGATGCCTAGAAAAGCAGGTAAGACTTCATATATAATATCAGTTGTTTTGATCAATGCTGAAATCAGGTACCTTGTAGCCAAAACCACTGGCAAGGATAAAGAACAGTGGAGTCCCAAAACCTCTCGACGAATTATAGCAACGCAAAAGCGTGCTGCAGCTACGCTTCCTGAAGATACAGAATGCGCTGAATTAGTCGATGATATCTCCAATAGGAAAAGACTATATGTGTCAGATGAAGACGATGAATTATCTGAGTCGTTGGAAGTTCTGGTAGCTCCGCCTCCCGGGAAAACAGTTAAAAAACCGCGAGTCAGTGTTGCACCACGAGTGATGACGGTCTAATTCATCCGCTTCCAGAATGGGCACCTATGGAGATGAAGGTGGACATAATCAATACCCATACTGGGGTGAACACAGCAGCCAAGCGGGGAGAGCTTTTGTCATGCATTCGATTCTATACTAGATACTGTTTCTTGCAGAAGCGGGTTTATGTAGTCTGGTTGGCACAACGACCTCTGAAGGAGGGTCTGGTCCAAAGGTTTTATTTTTTGTATGGCGCAGTGGCAAACTGGCACCTTGGCTTTTTAGTCTGGTTGGCATAGCTAGGTACATAGCATAAAACCCGTAAACGTTACGTAGCAACGCTATTTCATGTAGAGATATGAGTTCAACAAATTTGAGAATAATATGGAGATTGAATACACCAGAAAGGAAACCCGTGGGAGGCCTCCTAAATCACCCCCACCACTAGTTCATCCGCGAACACAACGAGCTCGTGAGCAAGCAGCGCCAAAATTGCTGGAAATTCATGATTTGTTCTCAAAACATGTCGGCAATATGAGAATCTTCTTGCGTGAGTGGAGTGTGAACGATGCACTTCATCTGCAGAGAGACAATTTCATGTCAGGGGGGGGTTGCAAGGAAATTATTGAAACATGGTTACCGTTGGTTAAGGAGGAACCTAAGGAAACCATTTGTGATCTGTTCCTGGGGTATGTTGAGGATGAGGTCAACGATCTTTGTAGGGATACTAGTGCAAGTGCGGTGTTGCGTTACTCAAAGAAGCATAGGATTGAAGATAGCATTTCAATAGGGATGGCAGAGATGGAAGATTGCCTACGAAAGGAGGTTCCATTGTTGTGGAGGGTATGTACCGCAGTGTCAACTGGAAAAAACGAAGGAGGTAAACACTAGTTTTTTTTATTTTTTTGGTCATTATGCCAACGAGAGACTAGGGAAATACCGACAAAGTGATCGTAGGTGCTATTGCGGGGATGTTGAATAGTCGAAATCAACTGATCAATGCTTTCCAAACCATGATGGGAATCTTCTTCTATGCAGATAATCTATCCAAGCTGGGAATGGAGGTTGTTCATCGGTTGGGCTGGAGTTCATCATATGCCCATGTTAACGACGCTTTGCGCAAGCCTGCAATCGAGTTAAAAACACAGGCTGCAAAAGATGCATTGGTTCGCGCGATGTTGGTGTCCTTGGACAATGTCAATAAAATGGTGGGAGTGCGGGATGCAACCAGCATTCGTGCTGGGGGGGTTATGGTTAATAGCACTGGTGGGTTTTGTACGCCTGTGTTTGGAATGCCACCAGGGCACCGGTATATCCCTCGTGAGTGGATGAGACCAGCAACAAGGGTAGCGTTAACTCCACAAGATTTGGAACCAAGTGAAAAGGCATCGGAGGTAATGCAAAAACACAATGAGTGGTATATGGTTCAATTGCTACACAGATGTTCCAGAAGTAAGGGCGATTTCATTTGTGGGGAGAATGAGTTCCAGAAGCCGATGGTCGAGGTTATTGATTGAACCAACGAATATTATTCCATTTGCGTTGATGGATATCGAGCAATCTTCAACAGAGGGAAATCTCCGCGGTATTAGCAGGGTGTTAATGGATGAATTGAAAATTCCCAAGGACGACTTCATGCAAGGTATTTTCTTGGTTGGTGGAGATCAATTGCTAGCTGAGAGGGTCCGTGGTATCCAAAAACAGAGAGAAGGGGATGTTCCAGGAGAGGATTTCTCAGGTGTTTTGCCTGTATTGGGGGCTTTCCATACCAATATGAACTTCAAGAAAATGATGATGAAGATGTTCTTGGGAGACAAATCTGGAGGGGTCCTAGGGAGCCTTCAAAATCTAAATAAGAAATTGCGTAGGAAGTATGTTGATGAAAAGGTTGGAAATTATTGGGCTTGTGTGGATTTTACAAAAGATGCAGGTGATACTGTGCTCCTTGGGTTAATAGTCCAGGAGGGGGACGTAAAGACCTGGGATGAGTTTCGTGGGAAGTCTAAAATGGGTGAGATTAGGTGGAGACAAGTAGTTACCGTTGTGTCTAACAAGTTGGGATATAAGCATGTGAGCAACTTGAGAGATGAAGAGGAGGATAGTCGTGACCATGTGTATGAAAACTTATTACTATTTGTGCGTATAGAGCTGGAATTCCGGTGCTTCTATAAAGCGATCCGGGAAGCCGATGTTGGGATAATGGAGTTGGTCCTTCAGTTGTAGGCCCCACAATTCCTAGGAAGAGGGGAACTAAATATGGGCCTGAACTGGTGGAGTTGAGGTGTGGGATGCTATATGAGTGGGATGAACAGCTGAGGGTGATCATTCGGAGGAATTGGGTTATCAATCCCCGTGGGCGGACTGGTAAGAATTTGGGGCTGGATGAGTTCATGGAGGAGTTAGTGAGGGCGTACAAACATCAATATAATCCCGGAGGTTCCGAGACGTTGAAGAACCATCAAAGGAATATAATTGCACGCTGTGCAATTCATCTGATGGGGTTGAAGGATGAGATTCGTTGTGCATTGGGAATTAGGAAACATTCTGGGGATCGTACAAAACAGGAGAGTATTTTTGATGTGAAAGCGCTGTTGGATACTTTGTTACAAGAGGAGGTGGTGGCTTTCATTGCAGGAAGAGGGAAGAAAACAGCTGAAGAAGTGGGTATAGTTGAGGTTGAGGATGTCATGTCATCTGGATTAGAAAAAACTCGTCATACAACCCTTAAGGTTGTGCATATGAGTACTGAGTTAAAAAAAAAAAAATGGATTAGAAAAAATGTGGGATGGGAAATAGTGGTCTGAGTATTTACTCAAAAGTCCAGGGTGTGGAAGAGCAACTGCACTTAAAAAAGTAGGCTTGGCTGATCAGATGGATATTAGTAATGAAGAGGACGATAGGCGGAATGAAGTCTTAATATTATGAAGATGAGTTGGAGCCTATAGATGAGTAGGCGTCTGTAGAGGGGTAGAGGAGAGGCGAATAAAATGGAAACAGTGTATCTAATATCTAATACATGGGCAGACAATCTAGCAAGACTGAGAGCAATTTCTTTAGTATATGATATATACATAAAATATGAAATGGCAATATAAGCAAATTAAGAGTATGGAAGTTGATAGGATGTTGATGATAGCTATAGTTACCTTATGCATTGGAAACTTCTACGGGTAAGAGGAGGTCAGCTTCAACTAATCGATCAACTAATGCCTTCTTATTTGGGGTAGTCTTTTTTAATTTGCGTTCTCCTGACATCTTCGAGAGCTCTTTAACCGTGTATTTCTGATATTTGATGACAAGCCGGTCTTTGCGTGATAGTTGTGGTGGTTGTGGTAGTTGTGGTGGTTGTGGTGGTTGTGGTGGTTGAGCTTGTCTAGTTGCGCTGCCATTGGTGTTGCTTTGGAGCGTCTCACCTTGTTGTTCTGGTTGTGGAGGTGTATAGGAAGCAATAGCTCCGGTGATGCATTGGACGATATCGTGAGCTTTGCGATAGAATTAGGATCGCTATATAATCATAGTGAAATAATGGCTTGGATATCATGTTTACTGACCATATTCCTGTATATGTCTCGGTCAAATGTGAGACCTCGGACAAGCAGGATGTGTTCGGGTGAAGATATGCCTCGACAATGGGTAGAGAAGGATTGAATCTGTGAATCAGATATAATGTGAGTATGTGTGAGAAAAGAACTGTGTATATAATCACGGCAAGATAATTGCTTGCCAAGCAGTTTAAGTGCATTGCAAAGGTGATTCTGTAAGGCAATAGGGGCTCGAGGGAATATATGAGAAGACTTTGTATGCGCTGTTACATTCAAGTTAGCAGTGGGTGCAGACCTATCGTCATCAGGGCCGCATTGATCACAGCACATTCCAGAGTTGGAAAGCTGTGTAGAGTCCTTGTAGTACTCAGGATCGCTATAGTATCCCAGAATAACTCTTCTTCGGCATTTAACTTCTCCAGTGGTGTTAATGAATTTGTACAAACCAAGATCCATAGCTCCTCTTCGCTGTTCTGCCGATGGATTCTTCACAGTGTCACCGATTTTGCGCCTTTGGCGATTCAAAGCTTTGAGTGTCAAGTCAGGCGCCACCTTTTCGCCAAAGAATGACTTTTCTGCATACAAGATACAGCTACCTTGTATAGAGCTATCCCTAGCACATCTGCCAAATCTCTGGATGAGTGCATCAAGATTTCCTAAGTTTTTGACTTTCCACTGAATGACTCTGGCTACTCGTTTAAGGGCTGGGGGTTCTACTTTTATCTTCCTCATTATTTCTTCTTTTCTTTTAATTTCTGTGCATCTATTGATCAGAGTGAAACCCCTATCCTCCACTACCAAGGGAAAAACGTTTCGGGGCACAACACAACAACCAGACACCCCCCAGACACACAAACAACACCACGAGATAGCTCGCATCGTGGGCATCACGGCGGTCTAATTTTATTCACACTTCTGCATCTTTGAACACCTTTCCCCCGCCGAAAACCCCCTCTTGAAAATGGGAATCCTGCATTTCTTCCGGCCCACACCGTACCGCTACGCATTTCCCGCCAGGACAACGCACCACAGCTTGACTCAAGCAACACCCAATCACGGGTTTGGTAACCCCCACACCTTCATAACTCACTAACCCGTCCCGGACTACGGGCGAGACACGCAGATCGGCCCAATCGCGCTACGGGAAGTGCCGGCGCCATGGCACCATCCGACAACACCAGAGGATCCGCCAACCGAAGGATAGCGAGCAAAGGTACACCGGATCACGAGATCCGCTTCCACCCAATCGCCAAGACCTGGCAACAAGGACAGAAGGTCGCCATTATCAATGGCGTTCACTAATACACACTGGACGGCCTGACCGGCTGGAACACTGACAAGGCCACCGAGGCCCTCATCCACAAGGCGTGTGCCAGAGGAGAGCGCCTACTCTCGGAAGTCCCGGACTCCCAAGCATACACGGACATGGGTCCCCTCTCACCGGAGGTCACCCCCGCCGTCCTGACTTCACCCCTCACCACCATAGTCGCACTCGCCCCGGCTCAAGAACAACTCCAGGACATAATCACCCCGACACCCCACACACAGGACAGGACAACCTGCTCTACATGCTCCGACTTAGGGGCCAGACCGACACTCAGTACCACTTCTACGGGTGCCTCAGCCTTGACATGGAGCCCCACCCCAGCGCAGCGTGCCGCTTCCCCGGCTTCCTCCATAGCCTCGTTCCGCTCCAGGACCAGGTAACAGTAACTCAGCCTCAGGGCAGTATTTTGATCGGGCCGGCCAGTCCGGCCGTCAAGCAGGCCCAGGCCGGTCTGGGCCGGGTTGAGCTCAGCCGCGGACTGGCCTGAATTGTCAGGCCGGCATGCATACCCACAAGAGCAGGTTGTAGATGGACTGGGCCGACTGGGCGGACTGGGCCAAACTAGGCCGACTGAGCGGACTGGGCCAGACTAGGCGGACTGGGCGGACTGGTCGGACTGGTCGGACTGGTCGGGTAGTCAGGCCAGTCCAGTCCACAAGATAGCCCGCCGGGGCCGGTCCAGTCTGTTTCAGGCCAGCACGGACCTCGGCCCTCAGTCCAGGCCCCCGGCGGCCTGAAGGCTGGCCTGGCCGGTTGGTGACAGAAAGGTTGGCCGAGCGTCGTAGGTGGAGGAGGCGCCTAGCAATCCAAAATATCAGTATCATGTTTGAGCCGGAAACAATGCCTATCGAGGGAACGTGCAGTTCAATAGCTCCGGTTTTGTTACCTTGAGAAAGGGTACCGTTTATTAGTCATCTAGACTAGTTGGAGCTTCTAGAACACGTAGGTAATTTGTTAAATGTTGTTTACTTGCTGTACTCTCCCGTTCTTTGTATTTATGTACATATGTAATGGGTTAGGCTTCCATGTCCTTGGTCATCATAATTAAGTATTTCCTTACTCCTCACTTTGTGTTAGGAAAATAAATTACAATTACAAATTGGCCGAGGACATCATCTCAACTTGCCACAGGTGGCGGATACCACTACACTGTCACTCCACTCTGAGATCGTTGGAACAAGAAATCATGCTAAGTGGTGCATGCTTAAATAAGTTAAAACTGGAGTTTGCCGAGGATTATTGGGTAGGGCCATATAATCTTGACAACCCGAGATCCTCACTGTCCCAAAACGGCTCCATGAGCTGTTCTGAAAAGGGTTCGCTCCAAGAGTCACAGTTGACATTGGTTTATTAACATCAAACCTCTCTTCATTTCAGTCTTTGCAGCTTTCCTTTTTTTGCTTATGCTTGCTTAATCATCTCTTGCTTTTGTTATTCATAACTTCTCAAGCTGTTTGCTCTCTCCGTTGCTTCGTCCTCTCAGCGCGGGCATGATAACCAGATGACTGCAGTACATAAAAAACATGGCATGGACTAGGGCGACCTGGACACCGAGTCCCCAGTTGGAAGGAGGGTGGGTGAGAAGAATGCACCGAACAGGAAGATTGCCGTGGACGAAACTGATGGAGCCAGTGAATACAGGGCGATTCTAAGCCATGCTTGCTCTCTGAAGCGTTGTAGACTGGTTTTAATAATTATATATCGTTTACTCACGAGTCGAAAAAATGAATGGAGGCGCGGGGAATCGAACCCCGGACCACCTCTATGCTAAAGAGGTATTATACCACTAAACCACGCCCCCAACTATATTGTACATCTGTATATAAACCACATCTCTATGCTAATCCACCTCGGCCTACAATCACACCACCCTCGGACCTCTCGGTATGTGGCTGTATGATGATTGTTTAACACATGCTGACGATGTGTGAACAACAGAAACATGAAATGTGCCTTATGTTATGTTCCTTGTACACGGAAGTTCACGTTCCCGGAATATAACAACATCTACTACTTCCGCCCTAGCTTCAATTGCTACATGTGTCAGACCTGTTACCTGCGTTGGGGAAGAGTGTGGAGTAGGGGCCGTTGCGGTATTTGTGGTGAGAAGCATTGTTACATGGGATTTGACCATCGAGTTGCATGTTCCGTGTTAAGGTTGCTCTAAAAAAAGAAAAAAAGCGCTTGTTTCCATAAATATGAAAATACATACTAATTCGCTAGGGCGGAAGTAGTGCGTAGTCTGCGTGATGGGTAAGAGGCATTATTTTAGGAGGTTAGGCTATCGACATGCATGTTACTTGTATGACTGCATGCGCATACCCCAGCGCTAAATACTATAACATAACTTACTTAGGCCCTCATACTCCATCTCGCATGACGCGCCAACACAAAAATATAAATATGAAAATACATCACATAACATACTAATTCGCTAGTGCAAAAATTGCCAACAGTAACTCCTGAAGCAAACCCTTGTCAAATAACTCTAGTAGGCCTTTCGGGACTAATAGAGCCTCGGTGACGTTATCACCCTTCTGTGACCCATCTAATTGCGACTGAATCTCAGCCGTCGAGATGTCTGTAAACCATGCAGCCTGTTGGTTAGCGAACGCCTTGTCCTTTGCTCTCGCAAGCTTATGACAGTGCTTGCCCACCATGCCACGCAACACAGATTGCATCTCTCTCGGTGCCAGCTTTTTACAGCTAGGTGGCAATGAAAGTGATACCCCGCATAAAAGAGGGCGAGTATGCAGCGCGCTTGACTTAGATTTAATGCATCCAACGCGGCTAGCACGTTGAGGGCGAATGTCTCACCCCCCCTTAACCAGCGACCAAATCCTAGATATGTCGTGAAGTTCTTCTACCAGCAGACAGCTCGTGAACCTTAAGTAAGAGCCTCCGATTCCTCCTATCATGTCAGAACCTAATCTTTCTCCAGTTCAACTTAATACGCTCCTAGCAGCACCAGGCCCTTGGTCGCACCCCCGACCCCGCCTCGTTACAGATAGGGTGAAGAATGGCTGAAGGGGGGAGGAATAGCTACTTATGAATGCTTTTCATGTTTCTATTTTCTTTGTCATTTAATCACTCTTATTCATGTTCATATATCCATACTTGCCACGGCCACCAAAAGATATGCACCTCTATCCCTAAAATTCACGCTAAACCTATAATATGTGAAATAAACCTATATTATGCGCGGTAATGCAAGACTCTTATGTAAGGGGGTATCAAATTCATTGCCACCTAGCTGTACTACCATATTTATCCTCGAGTGTCTTTTCATATGCTTCAATATCTGACAAGAGATTCTTAATTGAAGGTAATTCTTGTATATCTCTCTTTACTGCCTCTGATAAAATCTTAGGAAATCTCCGGTCCATACCCAACGACATTTCAGTGACCTCTTATTGGGCTTCCGAGTTCAAAAAAGTGGACTGGGTGTCAACTCGAACTCTCTGTGAAATATAGTACTTGAACACCGAGCTGTGATGATGTCCCATAATTTGGTTCTGCTGGGCCTCCATTGCTATACCCTCATATGAGTTCACGGCTCCCCTTCTGATAGCATAAGGCAAAACAGGACTAGGAAACTCCACGGCCAGGGATAGTTCTTTCAACTGTTTCCAGAATTGTCATGCGCTAAGGGCTTCCTGAGTCACACGTAAACCCCTCCACACCTTTCGAAAGACTGAAAGTTCCTGTACTGTGTTCGTAAACTCGAACTGCAAAGACTGCCGATGCGAGGGTATGCTAATATGTACAAGGTGATCAGGCGACTTCACTAACTTGAACGCATTGTCAAGGAATGCTAAATATAACAAAAGTAAAACCGGACAGTAGATTCGAGTTTTCCTCTCCAATAAATGAAATGTCTTGGGTGGTCCACCACCTTTTGTCTTCCGACATGTAATGTCTAGTCGCCACTCCTCCTGCCCATTGACACGAACCTTGTACAGGCTGCAGTCTTTGTACAAGAATGCTCCCACTTTATAGTTACCATTCACAATTGATCTCGGGCGACAGGCTGTATATGCAAAAAGCTATATAAGAAGGGCATTTTGTATCCGAATACGCTCATGAGGAGGAGATACAAATGTCCAGTTGAATGCTAGCAGATTCTTAAAATCAATAGCATTAAATACTGGTTTCTCTTTTGATGGTTTCAGGTCGGAATACAACTGGGTTTCGATAAAGTGGTTTACTGTAGGGTTATAGGGTATGAGCTTGCAGAACCGAGATCGAGTATGAATAATACTTCGGGTTCCCTAGCCTTCCGTGGCAACCACGAAGGAGTTTTTGGAAATAACTCAACAACCGGATATCGCCAGAAGGAGCGGACAACGGCATCAGGTAGCCCCCGACGAGGGCTTTACAGGCGTCTAATTTATTCCCCCTTTTTCGAACCTCGCGACCTCTTCCCCCTCGAAAAACAGTTCCCAAAAAGTGGGGATTCCTGCAATTCTTCCCAGCCACCCTGTGTCAATTGCAATTTGGCCTGGGATTACGACACTACGCAACGGGCCATTCAGCGATTTGAAACATACTTTAGTGCACACCCGAGGATCCCACCAATCAGGAGACTCCATGCCGAACAAGGGGAAGGGAAAGGGAAAGGCTGTGATGGCAGCACCGCCGGTCACGTGCCAGCAGGATTGTAGCGGCTGCGGTCCGAGGTGTCCACAAACAGCCATCCAGAGAGGAGTAATGGCACAGAAGATGTTTGTTGGAGCGACAGAACAGCTTATGAAAGGTTTGGCAATCTGGTTAGTGGACATTCGGGATAGGAATGAGACAGCTGGCACGGCAGTTAGGGCAGCCAGGCTACTACTTGATACACTCCCTGGAACTGGAACAGCGGGATACAGCATTTCGGACTTCGAGAGGAAGTTACATATAGGGGACGAAAGGATGGGGGCTCCAACAACAAAAGTGACGGCATCAACACAATCAACACAGACAGCACGGGGAGTGAGGAGGAGCCAGCAGGAATTTTTGAAAGGTATAGACAATTTGTCTCTCGCCGCAACATACGAATTGGGTAGGGAAGGTGAGGATGGGAGTAGGTGGGGTGCTTTTCTCGCAGCTCTGGGGAAGGCAGGAGATATTCTTTCAGGGAGGACACAGATACCGTTACCAGAGGATAGAGGAATACAGACGGATACACAAACTACACGAGACGTAGCAACCGATCCATCTCCGCTACCCCTGTTTGGAAAAGAGGTAGCAATGGAAGCGACATCATCGACAGGGAAGACATATGCAGAGGCAGCAGTACAAGCAGTGTCGCTATTTCCGGAAGTACCTAGGGATGATACGCAAGGGCAAACTATATCGGTAACCAGTTGGCAGGTCTATGAGGACCTGAGTACATATGAAGAGGAAGATCGTGAACTAGACAGTGGGTATGGGAGTAGAGAGACAACTCCGGGTAAAGCTGGAAGGAAGAGTCAGAGGAAGAGGAAACGAGTACGCACCAATCCCCCTGTGTCTCCAAAGCTGGCACCTCCAATACCCTCAGTATCCTCGGTTAGGGCACAAGCGGTAGTCATGCATGGAGTACCGACTAGGTACAAGCCGGGGCAATTGAGAAGATGGATTGAGGAGGATAATAAAGGTGTGGAAGTCATGGGAATTAGGTGGTTATTGAAACAACATGAACCGGGGAAGGTGGCATCCTCTCTGGTGGTCTACACAAGGTCGGCGAAGGAGGTAGGTAGACTATATATGGGAAGAAAATTTTTCCGCACCACCAGATATGATTGGAACCGTCTGAGCAGTGGCAGAAGAGGGAAGAGAGCAACATTACCTACTGGAGCAGCATCGCCTACCAGGTCAACTACCACCGATGAGACTTGCAGGCTGTGTGAGGGAGGAGAGAGGGGATGCCCTGTATGTGAGGGAAGCGGACGGGTATATGTTTTGGATGCGCTACCATAAATCTGTTGGGTTTTCTTCTTGCGCGCGGACATCCTTAGCTATTCCTACTGGTCTTTGTGTAGTTTTTTCACTTGAGCGGGGGTGGCGATTTTGTGTTTCCTAAAGGGGGGTATCTGGTCATGTACGTAGATACGGGGCAGGGAGCGGCCCAGTGGTTGGATAATCCTGTCAGGCTTAACCTGGGGATGCGCTGCCTCGTCGTAAGCGAGAAGCTTCAATACGAGTACTGATTTACCAAAAAAAAAAAAAGAGTATGAATAACTCACTTAATTTTGGATGCAAGAGGCCCATACTGGTGCTGGATGTACATGCGAAAGTAGTTCCATATTGTAATAAAGCTGCTCTGTCTCATAATATTATGAGTATCCTTGAACCATGAAAGAAATGTAATAATCTCAGCATGCCCCAAAGTGGAGAGGTATGTAACGTACTAAGACTTCGAGTATCCCCGGTGGTCCATATATGATGCTCAGGCATGTCCTACAATCTGCAGTAGCTTCATCATGCCTAGTATTAGAACTCATATAGTAGGTTCTTGATCTCGTAAGCTGTTCTCAATTGCTTCATAGTGGGAGGGAGGATGAGCCATTTAGTGAAAGGGAGGATGAGCTATTATTATCCACGTATTTTTAGTGTGATGCCTTGCTCCTTATATGTGAGACACCAACACATCACCTGACCTTTACCCTACTCATAGTCATTCGCCTGCATGAACTACCTACAATCAAAACAAACATACTGATAAACCAGGATATTCTGGAAACTATTTATTATATCTTCACAGGCCTAAATGTGCCATCATCTTATGTATCATACCACCATGGCGACTTATAGTGACTCTGGTAACTCAGAAACCCCCATTGCGACCAGTCGTCCTGCCACCCTTCCCGCCTTCCAGACCACGCGTCCTGCGATCCCTCTTCCTGAGCACCCACAGAATATAGTTTACCCTACTGTGAACGGCGAAGAAATTAGTCGTAATGTTGTTGCCGTAAGGAAATGGAGCAAGGGTTGGCAACTCATCTACGTAGAATATTATCAGGACCAGCTCCACGGGCGATATAGGCTCATGGGGTATACGGAGTGGAGAAATCAATTTAGGCCAATTGATATTAACACCTACCCAACAATAATTGACCAGGAGGAGAATCTCCCTCTGTTGCGGCATACATTCTGTGCCCTCTAATTTCGTTATTTGTCTCTCATATCGTCATATATTTACTTCTATTGTCTTCTATCTATTTCTATCTACGCGTATATATTATGTCTTACATGCAGTGGCTCGTCATACGACCCTTAAGGTTGTACACACGAGTACTGAGTTAAAAAAAAAAAAAAAAAGTCTTACATGCAGCTTACTCTGCATTGCTTCATTTACATGGTTATTTACCCATGCTCGTTTATTCTTACACTGCCTCATTAATGCTGACTGCATCTCCGTAAGTATCTATTATTTATGTATTTAAACGCTGGTGATTCCACACGTTAGATAGTAAAGTCAATCAAGCTACACTCCCACTCCCATACCGATCGTACTCCTGTGACCTACGCTTTCTCCCTAATACTCCGCTGGTTACCCGCTACATCTATACGCTGTTCCTTTCACGATATATCCACTTTAATACCCTCATGGTGAGTTAACTATTTTTGGCATTGCGTACAAGGATGTGGGAACTAGGGCCACGCCAAAGAATCTACAAGCTTAAGAAGAAGGGAAGAGATTCGACCCCACGGACGCATGTGATTGTCGGTCTAACCGTTGGACGAGTGGATAACTGGGTAGATATTTCACTCTTAAAAAGTAAGAAGCTTACTCCTTATAATATTACTTCCTAATCGAGTTATAGACGAGTTACCCGCCAAAATGAAGCACGGCACGCTACAGAATTCGAACGAGATTACTACCGAACTAAAGCAATTGGTATAAGCGCAGAAGATGCATGGATCTTGCGGGAACACTCCAGGGCATGAGTCTACCCCACTTTTTTCACATGAGCGCACTCGGCCGCGTGCGGCTCGACAGCACCCCGATCGGCGGGAACAGCACTCCAGGGTTCTTTACATGAGCCCGCTCGGCCGCGCGGCTCCACAGCACCCCCTTCCCGTTTCCGGCGCTACCACTAGTAGAGGACGTGGATATGGAATCTAACCCCTCTGACGATCACTATGATCCTCACGAAGTCATCGTACCATTCCAAGAAGCAGTCCAAGCAGTCCAAGCAGTCCAAACAGCAGTCCAGGGACTAACTCCAGTCCAGGAAACGCAGGCCAACCGCTCTGAGGCCAGCCTCTCTGAAGATCACTCTGACGATGATCACGAAGTCGCACCAGTCCAAGCAGTCCAGCAACAAACGCCGGAACAAACGCCTGCTCCAGAGGAATCAACTAAGAAGAAAGGGAAAGGGAGAGGAGGTAACAGGGCTACAGGTTCTTTGAGACGAGGGCGTTCAGCAGGCCTCAAGGTTTAGGTATGGGTGGAAGTATTTATGTATGAATGAAGTTAGTCTTAAGAAGGCCAGCTGTTGTAATCTGCAGTGGTGGTTCTGTGAGACAATGGAGTAAATATATATAGAACCCTCCACTATCGATAGCTAGGTACTACAGCCATGAATATCTATATTCCAATTCTAAAACTAGCACCCTACGATGTGGTGGCAATTATTTTTGGTTTTCTCTGTCTTCTTCACATATCTACTATATTGTAGAAATTCTTTTTTGCTTATGCAAAATGACTTTATGATTCATTCAGGCACTATTTTCGCTATCAGTATATTGCTTTTATATGTACCCCAATGCAGTACTTTTCACTTATTGGTTTATACACCATTGTTATTAGTCTAGTATTTGTTGGTGTTCAGAATGTAGACAAAGTGGACGAGTATGGTAAAGGGCGGGAGTGGGAGCAGATATGGGAGGATCCGGAGTGGTGTGAGAAGCTGGCAGAGGCAGCCAGGGGGTGATTTCATATGTTATCGGTTGGGGGTTGCAGGACGTGGCTATGGTTAGATTTGGGGGGTATCTGGTCGTGTACGTAGATACGGGGCAGGGAGCGGCCCAGTGGTTGGATAATCCCGTCAGGCTTAACCTGGGGATGCGCTGCCTCGCCATAAGCGAGATGCTTCAATGCGAGTACTGATTTACCAAAAAAAGAAAGTGGACGAGTGGAGTTGTTAGAGAGCCCTTATAAGCCTCATCTGTTATACAGTAACTAGTAATAATCCTTACTTTTATAGCTTTACCGTATTAATTCGCAAGTAAGAATGCTGTCTTATTCACGAACGGGCGGTCGGAGGGGCCTTAAATTTACTGTCTTATATGCGATACTAGCTTAAACACGAGATACTTTCTTATAAAAGAATTTCCACGGAAAAAAAAAAATTCCGACAGTGGTATAATTGGTATCTAGTTACACGATCTCCTCCCCAAGGGTAATGGTAGCATATTGAACAGCCTCTGCTTCCGTAATATAATCTCCCTGCTCATTGTCACTTCCAGCCGCTTCCTGTCAATGTCTTGTGCCACATCAGGTCCTTCGGAATCTACCTTTGATAGTGCTGGAATCGCTGTCCGCCTCCTAGAGTTCTGCAGTTGCAATACTGAGGTTGCGCGAGGTTTTTGGCCAGTGTTTTGCGCACTGGGTCCAGGACGAGGTGCCTGTGGAATTGGCATCGTAACAAGTGATGGTGATGAGTGAAAGAAACTGGTTGCGACAGTCAACGTTGATATTACTATACTACTGTCTTATAAGAAAAATTTGCGGTCTTAAACACGATTCGGATATCTCGGCCAAAATTAGGCTATTTTACCCCTGTCTTATATGCGAATACTGTCCTGCCGAGTAGTACTGTCTTACTTGCGAATTAATACGGTATGTCATGAGGTGATATTCTATTTATATATTGCAAGTGCATATTTGTGCGGATTGAATTGTACTATCCACCTTACTCTCGCTTGGACGAAGGGGAGTTCCCCAACTAATGGTATAGCAATTGTAGCAAGCTCAACTGTCCTTTTGTGTATTATATGGGGATTTCTTCGCTCATACTCGTATGAATGGTTTTTATTTTCCCATAAACTTGAGTCAATCTTGCTTCTCATTTTACTCTCTCTGTATACTGGGCTCGATGAGCGGCGGAAGATCATTTATATTGCTTTACTTTATATTAGCTGTCTCTTCCCTTCCATAATAGGAATTTTCTCCATTGGATCCTACTGTCTTCTTTATTATCATACATAAAAATATCATACTATACATCCTGAAAGTACCCCAAAAGATCTTACACAATTGGAAGATGCGGTGTATTAGGCTGTCAGTATAGGTAATTATGGGAGGAATAGCAATGCCGAGGAATATTTCTATCTCACTATTCCCTTTTTTAGTTATGTGCAAGCCCATCCATAGCTTAATTTGGACTTTATTTCACTGAGTTATAATAAGAAAGTTTTTGATCTAGATCCCCTCTTATCTCACCTTTACCAACCTAAGCTCACTTAGTAAAAGATCCTCAGTAGAGTACTGTAAAGTTTATTCAATCTATGTGCGTGATTTTGAGCTATCAGGCACTTAATATAGACTTGATTTGGTTGAGTTATAAGAAGGCATAATTTATCTACACATTGTCTTAACTTATTCTTAGTGGTATAGCCTCACTAATTTCTAGTAGAATATCATACATAGGGTATCTAGATGATCCCCCTACCTATGTTTGTGCTTTTACGCTATTAGGAACTTGATTTAGACTAATTTTAGTTGAGTTACAATAAGGAATACCCCCCGGTTAAGACTACCCTTGCTGACCAGTCCCTCTATAGCAATATATTACATACAATTGCTTCTAAAATATATACAGGCTATAAGTATCAAGTCATAACTAATTCTTGCTTGATTATAGCCCTCATAACCCCCATATATCTACTTTTCCTACAGCCAACCTACCCCGTGATCCCCGATATTTCTGTCAGGATAATTCGAGCAGTAATATACCTTGGCCCGTCTATACTCGCTTCAACAAACTACCATATACCCACAATACAATCCCAAATTTGGAGCCTCTTTGGTCCCATATTGGTCACGAAACTGTTGAAACCACTAAAATAACCGAGTGAGCTATATCCCGATGGTGGGCCTCATCCCGGTGATGTATGGTATATGCTATCAACCAATTGCTCAATTGATGAGATGATGGTATGCTTTACAGGACGCTCAAAGCATACATTAAAAATACCGAATAAGCCAATAGATGAGGAGTATAAGGTATATGCCATATGTGATTATGGGCTATACATATGGCTTTGGATTCTACTCTAGAGTTGATGTATCTTTAGACATCATTGAAATGCCTCTGCTACTACCTCCTTCGAGGCTGATACTGTCTCCACTACTATTTCAGCTGCCGAAGCTGCCAAAGCTGTCAAAGCTGCCTCCCCTAAGGCTTCCTCTCCGACCTCCACCACCTCTGCCGCCTCCGCCACCTCCGCCACCTCCGCCCTCTCCCTCAATTTCTTAGAGGCTTACTCTAACATCCTTAATATGCTTGTGACTGGCAAAGCTATTGCAATACCACAAGTACCAATTTAATATATATTTTGACAGTTTTTTTAGTAATACTGCATTATTTGCAACCCTTCGAGAGTTGGGTATTGGTGCTTGTGGTACTACACGCAAAGCTCAGCTTCCAACTGAACTGCAAGCATATGATAATAAGAAAGATATTGAGTGAGGTGACTTAGCTTCACTCCCAAAGATAATGTCTTGTGTGCACGGTGGCAGGATAATGCGGGTGTTTTCATTATGACTACTATTCATAATCTCAATGATGGTGTAGTCACTAATCGAAAAAGACCTAGAAACGGCAATCCTACTGTTCGTTAAGTATTTGGTTCTGATATGCGCAAGCAGCTCACAATTCTGCTTATGATTAATGATTTCAACAATCATATGGGGGGGGGTAGACATTGCTAATCAGTTGCGATCTTACTACTTTACACAGCTACCAAGTCGCCGTTCATGGTTGCCACTCTTTTATTGGCTATTGGACACTGCACTTGTGAACAGCTACATTCTATATCGTATGCATAATCCTTCTGTATCACATAAAAAGTTCAGGCTCGAGATATCAAAGGCATTGCGGAGTTCGATGCTAGAGGACTCGGATACAGATCATATTCATATTCTTGTCAAGACTCAATCTCGATGGGCTTGTACAGCTATAGGTTGTACTTCTTGTTCACCTTACATATATAATTCTTGTAGATCTCCATATTGTATATTATATACATCGATAGACTAGACAATAGACTCGAATATAGACAATAGAAATAGACAATAGATATAGACGATATAGAATAGATACTACCTAATAGGCCAAAGCCAAAGTTCGCCGCTGCCTAGTCTCGATCGCTGCCGCTACCTATGTGGTATGTAGGTTTGTTAGCATCTATTAAGGAATAAGGAAGTAAAGTACTTACTATTTCTATCACCCGAAGAGCCTAGCCCAGGTGTAGCCAGTGTATGAGAGCAAAGATAGGAAAACTAAGACAAAACAAGCATATAAAAGAAAACAACCCCCCCCTCTCCTCCCCTCCCCTCCCCGCCAGCCCTCCCCCCCCCCCCCCGCAAGCCTCCCCGCCAGCCCTCCTCCCCCTCCCCCCCAGCCTTCCCCGTCAGCCCTCCCCCCCCTCCCCACAAGCCCTCCTCCGCTAGTAAACCTCGCAAACATAGGAAAGTAACAGAAAACAAGATAACAAAGAAAACACCTCCTACCGTCAACCGCGTTACTACCTAATGTGGTGGTACTCGCCCTCTATACCACCGCTCATTCCAGTCCTGCCACCCACACTCCGAATCTGGCATTGTAACAATAGTACCAGCATCCGTCGATGACTCCTCCAAATCCGAGTCAACCCAACCATCAGCCCACCTAACTCTCTTCGTTAATGTTAACTGAGAGAGTTGGCCGCAAAGCTGATAATCCAATCTCGTTTGCCTTGCGGCTTGACGAATTGCAGATTGGGTAAGGCAATATTGTAAGACAAATTCCGACTTTGCCCTCTCTAGGAATTGATGGAGGAGTTGGTCAAACAGATGTAGTACATGTTGATATTGGTGATATTGGTATTGGTATAGAGTATAGAGGTATAGATTGTGTGGTTATGCTGATGTTGTGAAGGAGATGTTGTGCTATAGGGACAAGTAAGCCCTGTTTTCGGAAGTTTTAGCCATTTTGCGTCCCCTTCGTGTAGGCAAAGTAAACTTTGTAGATTCGTCGCATTCCCTCTTTCGACTGTTGAATCTCTAGAATGTGGAAAAAGATTGGTGGTTGGTCTTTGGAATGGTCGATTCACACTTTCGACTGTTGGATTTCTATAATTATCATCACATGAGGAGTCGTCAAATGTGCATAGAGAAGGATCCTACATAAAAGCTTGTATTTCTGCCGCTTCTGTCACTTCGACTGTTGGATCTCTAGAATGTGGGGAGTGATTTTTATAATTATCATCAACGGAGGAGCCAGAGTCAAAAAACCACGAGCTTCCAGTTGATGCCATGATTTGTTATTGAAAAGGAGTTGAAAAGTAGTTTAATTGATTAGAATTTAGTAAATCCAAGTGGCTTGAGGATAGATGGGAAAAGGAGATGTGCTCATAGCACGTTGTATTATATTTTTCTGAGAAACTGCTAGCCCTTACTACCCAGAAGTAGCCAATCTACTTGAATAATACATCAAATTACACTACCCTCCAGATACCCTTTTGCAAATCAGTGACTGTTGCGAAAACCGCTAAGCAGATTAAAAAGAGGGATTGGGAATTGAACAATGGGTATAGGAGGAGCCAGGTTTTTTTTTTTTTTTTTTTTTTTTTTTAAGTCTGTACGTCTATCAGCCTAAGGCTATGAGACGGCCCCGTTCCCGTGCCTTTAAAGGCCGGGTACTCTCACGGAACAACGAGTTGCCTAAACGCCCTGCCTCCCGAGCCAAAGAAATCGATATCAGAAAAATGACCCCTTCCTCCGCCACCACGCTCCTGACAGCCCTACCCCTAGCTAAGAATCAGTCCTTCAGCCGCCACGCTCCTTACCGGCCCTCCTCTTCCGTGACCCTCTAGCCCTGATTAGGCTAGATCTAGGTTCGAGAAAAACGTCTCGACCAGATCTATTACGTATTCTACCCCCCCATCTCTTGCCTTCTTCTTCCATTTTCCTCGATCGTCCATCTCCTCCCAGTTCCCCCATCTCCGCCCAATTTCCTCTCCATGCGGACAAACCAGGGCTACGTGCCTGCCTGTCTCGGCGTACCTTCCGCATGTCCGGCATGTAGGGTCTACCGAAATAGCAAAGGAGCCAGGGTGGATGCATATTTATTTGAGGGATTTTGATATCAAGGATCAACAGTGTTATACTTTCAGGAATGTCGTTACATGAGCAGCGATTATTAAATGAGGGATTTTAGTATCAAGGACCAACGCGCACAGCTCAACAGGGGGTTGACACTCCTTCAGTTCACCCTACACTACTTAGTTATGTATTCCAACATTTTTCCTATTCCAATATTTGCACCAGTTAGCTGTAGAAGGCATCTTTAATAAAAGTACCTACCTGAAAGTATCACAGATGTCATATAATTTATCAACGATCCATTGCCATATGGAATCCGCTTTGTTTATATTAGCGAGTAACTCGCTGCTGTCGCTGAAGTCACTTACCTAGAATTCGAGTATCTGACTTCCTCATCTCACGTGAGAGTATTTGACTGGTTACAGGGGTAAAGCCCATCCTATTAAAAAATTCAGCATTGGACATTTGGATTGAATCGCGTTGGATATACAACAGCAGACCCACCGAAATAGAGACTCGAGTTATATAGTAGCGTTATCTATACATATGCGTGGGACACATAGATTATAAGCCATGGCTGACCTAAAACATATCAATTTGAGCGCCAAGATCTCTTTGTTTGTACCAATTTACGTAAGGGAGGATAATGTTCGACCAAGGTACCGGTAGTATCTATTAGCCGGGCTACCCCGAATCATCTTTCGTTACTTGAGGAAAAAGCAACGGTTATTATGTGGATGAAACCCTCTTTCGAGCAAAAGTGGTAAGGACTGATTTAACCCGAATTACCGTGCTTGCAAAGCCAGGCTACCTGAATCATGCCAAGGATATTTATTGTACGGTAATAATGACATGACCGACAGCAGACCCACCGAAATTAATCTTAATTCGAATTACCGTGCTTGCAAGCTAAGCAGCTAATCATAGCCAAAGAGATCCCGTTCTGACCTGCACCTAATGTGTTGATTATAGGAGGTTCAACCCCATATTAACGCATGTATATGCGGAAATAAATTGACGGTCGATAGACTCTTGGCCTCGATCATTCTATAAAAAACTAGACTTACTCAAGCTAGAACTTTTGTAGCCAACCTGCTCCAAAATAATGTTTCGAGGTTTGCATAGAAGGAGGTAGTAGAATAAAATGTCGAAGGTGATATAAAATGATATGAAAATGCACTCACTCCATGGAAAAAAAAAAAAGATGCCTTGTATAACACTACTTCCTTCAAGTACACCGTTAGGAACTAACAATTTTCTATTTATATCAATATATTGTTTTTTGGGGGAGATTGCTTTTTTAGTGATTTGTGCATTTTTCGCACATCCACCATACAAAAAGGTTAGTTAACAGTCCATATTTGGAACTAAATCTCTAGAACTCTTACTTCCAGATACCTTAAGAGGATTTGCGGGAACCTCTATACATGAACAAACATCAATTGTGCAAAACCATTCACACATTCCTATCCTACGACTGACATCTTCCGGTTTATTCCTATCATTTTAGTGCTTTTTTTATTCATTTTTTGCATAGAAACATGGCGGCAATCCAGCGAGTGAAAAAATAATTTTGAAAATATATTTTGGGAGGAATACAGACATGGGGACATGGACGTTATTGAGGGATCAGGCGGGGGGCATGGGGGGCATGGGGTGCATGGGGTTTGTAATGCTCGTGCATAGTTTTCAGCCCGTGACTTAGGGTCATAAATATATCTCATGGACGATTACCCTCAATCCTGAACTATCGGCTATCCAGTAGCTATTCTCGATCAAGTAGAGGTGATAGTGCAAGCTAACACATTTTCATCAATGTGAGAAACACTGTTGGAGGATCAACAATTTATATGGATAATCTCATATTTATACTACTAACTCCAAACTCCATTCCACCCTATTTCCTATTCTAACCAATCCAAACTTCTAACCTCTTCTAACCAATCCAAAGTCCTATTTCCTATTCTAACTCTTCTTCTTCTAACTCCTCTTTTCCTAACTTTTTTTTTAAACTTTGCATTTCCGATTCAATATGGCTATTTAGCCTTATCAATGCTTCGTATTTAGCTATCACTTCGCTTCGATGTCGCAACTAATTTCCTATTAGCAAATGCTTTGTTTAGCAATAGACAAAATTACCAAATATTGCTCCTCAATCATTCCCTGAGCCTTTTCAATCATTCTCTGAACAGTTACGAACATGGCGGCGATCCCCCCCCCAACAATCTCGCTGAGCAGTTTCACCTTTGCCTTCCTTAGCATTCTGAAGTGACAGTGTTGTATTGTTGTCATAACCCACTTGCATTGGGCAGCAAAATCTCCCCATATAGATTTTCTTTTGAGAGGGATCAGATGTCGAGCCTACGCTAGGATGAGTGTAAAACTATTAGAGATGGAGGTAACTTACTGGAATTCTGTCACCACGTAGTGGTGATTGCACTATATCAGCATCAGCTGTGGAATCCGATGAACTGACAGACTGCAAGCTTTAAGCGGATGAAGCTCCAACTAAGGGAGACGCGGTTAACCGTTGTCCGGATGTCGTCATTGCCAGACGCTCTGACTCACTTTCTGACTGCTGCCCCGGGGGTGTCATTGCCCACCCAAGACGCTCTGACGTCTCGAAGACTGCTGCACCGGGGGTGTCGTTATTTCCAACTGGCTAGTTCCATCTTCACCTGCAACACATGACTGCTCTCCTGATGGTTTTTTTTTTTTTTTTTTGGTAAATCAGTACTTGCATTGAAGCTTCTTGCTTATGGTAAGGCAGCGCATCCCCCAGGTTAGGCCTGACGAGATTATCCAACCGCTGGGCCGCTCCCTGCCCCGTATCTACGTACATGACCAGATACCCCCCGAACACTAATATCTAACGCGCCGAAAGCATCCCACGCCCGTGACTTAGGAAATCACCGCCTCACCACCTCTGCTAGCCTCTCACACCACTCCGGATCTTCCCATATCTCCTCCCACCTCCGCCCCTTACCATCCGCCACCCCGGGACAACCCAGTAGATGCACAGCATTCTGCGCAACCCCCTCCTCACATAACCCGCACATAGGGTCCGCCGTCCTGCCCACCTTGTGCAGCCACCAACGCTGCGGTCCTCGGTCCGTGACTATATATCTCCTGATGGTTTCTGCGAACTGCATGCTGACGTCTCCGAAGACTGCTGCACCGGGGGTGTCGCTATTTCCAACTGGCTAGTTCCATCTTCACTTGCCAACACATGACTGCTCTCCTGATGGTTTCTGCGAACTGCATGTTGACTTTTCCTCTGCCCGTTTCCTTCGAAGTCTCCTTTTAAACCCTCGAGTCCTCTTAAAAAAATGTTAGCATCCCAGGTGTGGTCATTGACACTATGACGCACAAGGGCTCGTTGACCCGCCACACAATCAGGGGTCAGGTGGCATTGACGCACCAATGCACAAGGGGGCGCAGTCACCGAGCCGCAAGGGTTAGGTGTACAGTCAATGAGATGTCAAGGTGAGGCCTTAAGAAAAAGTACTCACTCTGTATATATGAAGCTCTCTCCTTGCACATTCAACTTGTTCTTCATTCCACTCTTTTGGTTTCGCTAAAATTGCTGCCAGGCAACTAATATACTTGTCACGATTTTTACCAAGGTTGGATGATGACAAGGAAAGGTTGAAAGCCTTTAAATTGTAGTGGCATATTTTCTTAAAGTAACTAAAGTCTTTGGTCTTATTTTTATTAGAGGGGTTCGCCTTGTTAAGTTAAAAATTGGATGTTTGGTATCGACAATTGCTTGCAAAATAAAAGCTGGGATGGGGAAACAGGGAGAAATGTGCTTTGCAGATATACAGAAAATGTGCTTGCAGAATAAGAAAAGCGACTAAGCAGAATAAGCTGCTTGCAGATATGGCAATGATCAAAAAATACCCCAGCCTTAGTCTGGTTGGCACCAGACTACCCCAGCCTATTGGTTAGTTTAAATAGTGCATGAACCTAGTCTGGTTGCATGCAACGCGGTGATCTTCCCCCCCAACAATCTCGCTGAGCAGTTTCATCCTTGCCTTCCTTAGCATCCTGAAGTGATAGTGTTGTATTGTCGTCATAACCCACTTGTATTGGGCAGCAAAATCTCCCCATATAGATTTTCTTTTGAGAGGAATCAGATGTCGAGCCTACGTTAGCAGTTTAACTAGCTGTTAGAAGGCATCTTTAACCTGAAAGTAGACATGACCGACAGCAGACCCACCGAAATACCGCTGCCCTGCACCTATTGGCATGATTCAGGCTAGCCTGGCTCATATCTTTGTTATGTATGTATCACTTTACGTAAGGGAGGGGGGTAGTATCTACAGCTAGGTGGCAAAAAGAATCATACAAAGGGGTGTGTGCATGTTTTTCGTATACCAACCCTCTGCCTTAACCAACTTGGGATAGACGCGATTTGATGCTTATAGAAGGATAAGGTAGCACTTCCCATGTGCTCCGACTATGTAGGTTAGCATTAGCATTATATATACATGATGCCTCCCACACGAAACCGGAACAAAGCAACTCCTTCGGTAACTTTGCCGCAATCCTCCACTCCCATATTTCAACCTCCCACTTTTGACTATTTGATATTATTGATAGATATTTCGAATCCTATGTGTGCGATATCCCTTAGCCCTCTGGGTCCCCCGTTATCCTCTTTCCTGTCCCTACCACTTCTCCTACCGCTTTCCTCTTCCTTTTCCAGGCCTGTTTCTCTCCGTTACTTTCACCATGTCCCGGCCCTTCCCCCCTTCTTATGAAGAAGGAGAAGAGGGTTTTTATTTTCAACATAATTCGGTCTACAGTATAAACCGTTTCAAAAATTCCCCATGTTGCTTAAAATACATTCGTGCCCAGTATATAAAATGGCTCCGTACAATTGCAGCGAACCCAAAAAGGTGGCATTCACAACAAGTTCGAAGCGCAAGGCATCAAATTGCGAAATATGTGAGCACCTTGATTTTCTTGAGGCCTCACTTGATATCCGTTGTTATGACCCATTGACCCATGCGGCTCCTTGACCCCCCTTGTGTGTTGGTGCTTCTGGCCCTTGATCGGCTGGTCAACTTGCCCTTGCCACACATTGCGTGTCATGACCACACTGGGATGTTAACATTTTTTATTACAAGATATCTCCATCACAGAGAAGGAGAAATCGACGGCAGAAGTCCGCAGTCATAACACCCTCGGAGCAATTGCACTCTGAGATGGAGCGGATGTTCGATATTGAGCCAGGCAAGCAGAACCTCGATTTTTGTGGGGTCGAGAATCAAGAGGCGGAGGAGAACCTCGATTTTTGTGGGGTCGAGAATCAAGAGGCGAAGGAGAACCTCGATTTTTGTAGGACACCCGGACAACGTACACCATCATTCGAAGATTATGACAACATATCAACCGGATCGGAGGAGCTTGCTCCGACCGTTATCCTCTCTGAAGTGTCTTCTCCCGTTGGTTCTATAGCTGAAAGCATGCCAGTGAGTTGCTTCCATGTTGTTAATTTTACACAAACTCATCCAGCTAGGACATGATGGCCGCCTCGTTGTTAGGGGTTCAGGAAATAATTCAGAAGGCTGAGGGCATCATTCAGGAGCAAGGTTTGGTAACGGCAGCCTCGTTGGTAGGGGTTGAGACAATGATTGACAATCTTGGGGGGGAGATCGTTGGCTCGTTGGTAAGGGTTGGGGAAATGATTCAGAAGGCTAAGGGCATCATTGAGGGGCAACGTTTGGTAACGGCCGCCTCGTTGGTAGGGGTTGAGATAATGATTCAGACGGCTGAGTACATTACTGAGGAGCAACGTTTGCTAATAATTGAGAAGAAAAAGGAGCTATCTTCGGTAATTTGTCCATGGCGAAACAAAACATTTGTGACACTACTGATATGTTTTAGTTGCGACATCGAAAGGAATCGGAAGCCAAAGTTGAAGCTTTGATAAAGACTCAATTGCAATTACTAGAGGTAGGGATTCAATTACTAGCCGCTCAGAATTAGGATAGGATGGGATGGGTTAGAATAGTTATGGAGATGGAGTTCAGAGGAGTTATAGGAGTTCGGAGGAGTTATAGGAGTTTAGAGGAGTTACTAGTATTATTGTCAGTTCAAATTAATTTTAAGTCTCAGTTGTACCCAAATAGAAATATTTTACCCATATGGCTAGGAATTTTGGAAGCATAGATTCCGATCAACGAATCCATGTTGTTAATCCCACACCCAGGATGGGACTCGGCCCATTGGTAAGGGGGGTGGTGACCACGGAGAATAGTCATGGACTTCCTCGATATCGTAGATCTGTCCCTGGGGGGGTGGTGACCACGGAGAATAGTCATGGACTTCCTCGATATCGTAGATCTATCAGGGACAGATCCCCAATAGTCAATGAATGATTACCAGAAACCCAAATACACATCACCACTATGACACCTGATCCTTGCGGCTCGATGACTGCGCCCTCAGTCGGAGATTATTGTAGCGTCTTTAGGCAATAACTACTTAAATACAGCACATATAGTAGAAGGGTCAATACAGTATTACCGTACGGAATATTCTTGGCATGATTCGGACTAGCTGGCTCTCGGCTAGCTAGATTCTGTACGATTTCGAGAAGTACAGTAGCTTTTATTTTCCCCCTCCAGATTGTATAGCATATATGGTGTTATTAACCGTACGTCATTATTACCGTACGGTAGATATTCTTGGCATGATTCAGGTTAGCCTAGCTCATATATTCTTGGCAATAATTAAAAGGCAAAACGAGTTGCCCCAGTCCACTATACTCCGAGCGCCATCACACTACTTCTTAGGTCACCCTCGTTGTAGACTTGTGGTTTGGTGGAGATATATACGGTAATAATGACTCTGGGTCATCCGCAAGGCGGGGCTTGCATTCTATCGATTATTACGGATGCGGACCTGTTCATTACTCTCGTCCACAAAATCTTATTTAAAATTTTCTAGATATTGACAGGCTTGTACTTAGGACGCCACTGGGAGGATATAGGAGACAGAAATAGGAGTGTCTCTGGGAGACATCAGTAGGCTTTGAGGACACCAAAAAATTGTGTCTAAATCTTAGTACTGCTGGTAGTGGTGAGGGCAAATGAAGGTGATGTGGTGGTTATCCTCCAAGGGGTAGTCGTGTTGGGGCAGGCAGGGGAGTCGACCTTACAGACGAAATGGAGCTAGTAGTTCTCTCATCGATAAACTAATTACCGTACCGGCAACAGCCGAATACTTCCTCTTTCTAGACCTTCACCTCCGTTTACCTCAGAAAGCATGGACAAAAATGCATGTGCACCCCGCACCGCGTTTACCTAACCCTGCCAAAATGCCAAAGATAAGACATGTCACATACATCCCCAGATTGGAATTCGAAGTCAAGATCAAATATTTCACAACCCCCAATGCCTCATCAAGGAGTTCATGGGAAAAGAACTGTGAAATTGAGAAAAATGTTGTGGCGATGGCAGATCTTCACGCCTCCATCTCTGTTGCCATCCATCATACCTCTGATTTGTCCTCTCCCCTCCTGTTGCCCAAAATTTGCATCGCCGCTATGAGAAATGGTCATCATCCCCCAGAAATAGAAACCAGGAAAAAAGGACATAGATCGCCATGGATAAGAAAAAGGTAGGAAACAAAGAAAAAAAACGATTTCACTCCATAGCCCCAACGATAAGGAAATAATAAAAATAAAAAGATATAAAAGAAAAAAATATCTAGGGTTGTCCTTCCCCCGCAATAGTGTGCCAACTGTGCTTCAGCGACCAGCAAGGGAGCGGTAGAGGTCCCTCCTCCTTTCTTGAGCTCCTGGCGCTATATACCTCGTTGCTCCAAGAGGCCACTGTCTGGAATTAACCAATGTTTTGCACCAATGACTTCTGTCACACACGAGAGGTGTGATAAGTTGGTCAAAGTTTGTTTTGTTTCCAGTTGTTCAGATATCTGCACCAGGGAGACCTCGAGATTGAGCTTGGGAATTTCCGACGTTGGAAGTATTTGGTTAAGCTGCTTGATGGAGGTTGACGAAGACATCCACCGCTTCCCTACACAGATAGTTAGATCCAGATCTTAATAGATAACTACCGGCACAAATACCAATTACACAACGGTCAGATTCCACATAAATATCCTCTAGGCTAGGAACAAAATCCACTCCATGGGACTGCAGGTATATCATTCCTGCAAGCACGTCTTTTGCAATTAAAAATGCCTTGTCATTCTCCAAATCAGAAAACACAGAGAGCACACTGGCTATCGTGGTCTTATGGTAGGTACTGACAGCGTAACAGCATCTTTTCCAATAATAGACCCGTTCGGTTGGTATGACTTGTCTTAATAAGAGAAGTTGTTGGGCAAACCATAACACTGTAAATGTAGACGTGGTCCCAGGCAATAATGAATTATGAGCTTCCTGTCTTTCCCAAGCTGAAGGAGGATTTCTAATTTATCCCAGGGGTTTTCCCGACATATCGGTACAGTAGACGGGGGTCGAGTAGTGGATTCAGCCCGCGAACCACTAGTGGTTTTAGCCCACGAACCGCTAGTAGATTTAGTCTGTGAACTGCTAGTGGGTTTGATACTAAGCGAAGCGACATCTAGTAATGTATCCTGAAATTTTGGAAAACGCCGATTGTTATCAATAACGAGTTTCAAGGACATGGTGGATCAAGGCGAGCTCTGTGGGAGTTGATATGATAGTCAAATGTGAGGAATAGGGGAAATGAATGCGATGAAGTCAAATGTGGGGAATGTGGGAAGTGAAGTCAATTTATGTGGCCCAAATTACCGTACGGTCATAAAAATCGATTTAGCCTAGTGCTATGTTGCCTCCCAAAAAGAAACTAAGATGCGCCAGTCTAGTCAGCCCCCGTCATCCGACGAGGAAACTACACAAAGATCAGGAAAGAGATATCACATATAAAACCAAATGCTATCCCTACTCCTCAGATTTACCCTCCTTAGACTTGTAATGTTGGAGAATAATAGGGGGTAATCACGTCAAATTTTTTTTCAAGTTTGTTCATGCACAAATTTTTTAGTGCAAGCCACAAGCTAACCAAGATAGTCTACTAAACGTGATTGCCCCAATTTTAAATCAAGTTGCAACATGGTTTGGTTGCTGTGTCATAAGTATCGCAACCATCGCAACCATGCCCCGAAAATCAGAAAAAGCTCAGACTCTAGACGATATCGATGCTGCAGTTAAGGTTTCAGTATGTTCATGTTTATTGGCGTCAGATGCAGAAGATGAAGAAATAGAAGAAGTAGAAGAGCATATCGAGGATCTTCTTGAGGTGCAAGATATCATTGCTGCCCACCGGTATATACATTCGGCCGTGACCCCCATATTTCCTCCAAACGCCAGAAGAATGGACATCTCCGCTCCAATACCTCATTAATGGACTTATCATTATCCTCAGACTTGACCCCCCATCCTGAACGTGTCTGCATCGCCTTTGCATCCTTCCACGCTTTCTTCATATTGCCCATTTTTTTCGGAGATTTTTTTTTACCGTTATGTGGTCCTCATCCCCAAATATTTGCTCTTTAACTTCTTTGTACCATGCAATCTGCTTGCCTCGTAGTTGTTCCTGGTTATCCTCCATCCAGGCGATAAGTTGCTCCACCTCCTCTTGAGTCCATGGTCGTGGTTGGCATGTTTGCTGTTGGGTTTGTGGTAAGAATGCTGCTCTGGAGTTGTTGGAGTTGTGGTCTCTGTCATATTCGCCATATTTGTCTCAGATGCAGAGAGTTGGAACTTGGAATAGTTGGAACCTTTGTGCATAAACAAACTTGAAAAAACTTTTGACGTGATTACCCCTAATGTATCCACCATCTTAAAACTCTCGTTCAGCCTCGTCGCAAGTCGTTACCTGCCCAATCTTTGTGTCAAGTATCTGGTACGAAGAAATGAAAGCAGACATGGCCTCCCATGCACATTCCCGAGTATCCTCCAATAATTTGGTTCGGTCTGCATCCACCAAAAATACTGACTGTGTTCACAGTCGTATTTGACCGTGTTGGCCTGGTAGAAGCATCCTGGCCAGTAGAAGTCTTGGCACGCTTACAAATCCCGTATGCAACATCTTCCATAACTTTAACCCATTTCTTTTTCCAATCTTCTTCAAGTTCAGCAGGAGGAGTAACAACTATCCTAAGCAGATGCTCTGCAAATGTACTAGGTTTGAGAACGAACTTGTTTTGAGAACTCCACGCTTGCGTTTGACTTGTTCGGTGGCTGGGCCTAGTACAGTCGCGACGTCGGGAGCATTCGCTTTTCGGTGACTGGGCCTTCCATCCTTATCATCATCATCACTTGTAAAATCCTCAATCGTCCTCTCATCCTCATCCTCAAACAAGTTATCGGTAGGCGACTTTGTGCGGACATTCTTTGGAAATAGTTCTTGGCATATCTGAGCGCAGAATTCCTGTACTGGTACATTTTCTTCTCTTTCTTTTTGAAGCCATCTAACAGGGTTTTTAGAGTCTAGAAACCGCAAGACAGCATACAAAAGATATATGCCACAATCATAATCATTATCTTGTTTGGGACCCTGCACACGTTAATATAGTTCATACAGACTTGTGGAATGACATACCTTGAGATATTCCTTCTGCACTTTAACAAAGTATGTAGGTATACTTAGTAGGTAGCGGAATAGTTCAGTGGGCAATGCAGTAGACTTATGCAGATATGAGCGCTCAGTAGCAGAGTTCACTAGACGGTAGGAGTGGACGATGCGGTTGAAGACTTGCTTGTAGAATTAATTACAGAGGGGAGCGGGATGTCTTTATATACAATGAGGTTGCGAGTCACTTGTGAGACATACCGTGACAGGGATATTAACCAGCCAATGAGAAGAAGAGAAATGTGAATAAGCGGAAGCGCCAGCAACAAAGTAAGCTGACGTTGGATAAGCTGACGTTGGATAAGCTGACGTTGGATAAGCTGATTTGCATAAGCGCCTTAAATTAAGGCAGTGCGCAGGCTGCGGAGTAATTGACCACTGGATATGCCATGGGAAAAAGTCGGTGTGCTGGATGTGCGTTCCATCATAGTCTGGCTAGCACTACTTTGGAGAGGCTAGTGCTAGCCAGACTAGTTCCATCACCCAGACAGTTAGCAAATATCTCCGCCGCCTTTATATGCCTATCCGTACCTAAAGAGTCCAAAATATATAAAACCTTTGGCGTCTCGATACAGCTTAAGATGCCAAGGTACCAGTGTCCGGGGCAGTGGATAAGTTTTTTTTTTTTTCTTTGAAGTCTGTACGTCTATGAAGCCTAAGGCTATGAGACAGCCCGTTCCGCCCCTTTAAAGGTTTGGTACTCTTATGGAACAACGAGAGCAGTATGTAGGTACATACAGTAATAATGATCGTACGGGATCGGGCTAGCCCAATCATTGCCAAGAATATATGAGCCAGGCTAGCCTGAATCATGCCAAGAATAATTACCGTATGGTAACAACGACCGTGTAACAACGACCGTGTAACAACGACCGTACGGTAACAATGACCGTACGGTAAAAACGACCAATCATATATATGCTATTGGAGCTGGAATTACCGCGGCTCCTGGCACCAGACTTGCCCTCCAATTGTTCCTCGTTAAGAGATTTAATGACGGTATGGGATCAGGATAGCTGAATCATTGCCAAGATTATATGAGCTAGGCTAGCCTGAATCATGCTAAGAATATTTACCGTACGGAAATAACACCATATATGTTATACAATATCCGAAGGAGGAAAATAAATAGCTACTTCTCGAAATTGTACAGAATCTAGCTAGCCGGTAGTTCCATGGGATTGGTAACAAGATATGAGCTTAAATTGAGGCGTAAAACCACCTGTATTAGCTTTGTTTCTTGTGGTGACACCCCACACCCCCAGCCTTCTGTTGGCTCTCCCCGCACTACTATGGCCACATCCCGTTCCTCGATTTTGCACTCTTCTTTCTTTCCTGTAATCCTACTCAGTCAGATTTTATCTTCGTATTGTTTACACTGAATATTGTCAGCAGCAGAAAAAAAGGGCACAAGGGTGATAACGGCAGGTTTGGCAGGACTGGAAGTAGTGCTTCACCCACTTCAGCAGAAGAAACATACATAATAAAACTCTCGCAGCCACACAATCAGGTCGAACTACAACTCCCCATAGAATTCTCAGAAACGCGTTCAGCAGCAGACTGGAATCGTCAGGAAAAAAACTAGACTCCCTTTGCATAAAAATCACCCCATTTATCGCCTCGCGCATTCAGTTAAAGCGAACTGGTGGGCCAGTGAGACGCAGTCTTGCAAACTTTTGGTCTTTGCTCTCCACTTCATCCATTCTTCAGGAACTTTCCTTCTCGGACTTCGACACATAAAACCTCGAATCCCGGTGCCAAGAGCATCAAAAGCCACTACCATCCATCACCAGGATACGGATCACCACAGGGATATGGATCAACATGACGCTAACTACCTCTCGGGCGAGATCGAGTTGTACGAGAGCAGAATTGAATTAACACGAACCAAAGACCTCCGAGAGCTCCCTGTGAGAGGTGAAGGGCGGGTGCGGAGGATTGTACCCCGCTGAAAAGGGGGTAATGTGGCTACCACACGGATAACAAACCAGCTGAAGTAGTAAGTGATAAACTGCTCAGATATATATCCCATATCCCCAATCAATTATTAAATCTTCCAACATGTATTTGAGATTAAATTATAACTATTGAGGCTATAGTATAGTGACTCAGCATTGCCTAAACCTCTTCTATTTGTCACGACCACGAGCTATTCCCCTCATCACTCACGTAGATGTTGCTACGTGAGTGTCGGCTCAGCCTACTTGTTATTGCTGTCGCGTGTTAACTTTCTGCCTTTTGTCTTTCTTCTCCTTGTTACACTCAACTGCAATATCTTATCTCGTGTTGTGGTTTTCGTCGCGGGAGTCTCGGGTGCTGTGGTTATCTCGGGTTGTAGTTCTCGTTAGGTGAGTCATGCCGATTCTGGCATAACTCTCGATTGTTAAATAGTCTGCCTTCCCCTCTTTCTCTTCTTTCCCCTCCATCCAACGTCTTGTTCTCTGTACTTGTACCTTGGTCACCCCTATACAGTCTGTCTTCTCTTCCGTGACAGCTCCTCTGTGACAGTCCCGCCGTGACAGCCTCCTACGCCTCCCTTGGTCGCTCCCCCATGCCCTTCCCGTTACACTATTTAACATGCTTTTCCTTTATAACTAGAGACTGTTTTATATTTGCTTTCTCTAGCTATAAATACAAGCTAGTTAATATCTTATTATTAGAAACTTCACTACAACTATTTTCAATTTTGCTTCTAATCTTATTAAGCAGCTAGGTTTACTATTTTCAATCATTTAGTAGTAGTAGCTTGCTGAAGGTGCTAATACTGACTTATAATAATTCTAAAGTGCTTTAAGTATTCAAAAGACCTGCTTTACTTTTAGGAGAACTATTCTATAATATTATCTTAGCCTATTAACTATCACAAAGGTAGGAGCACTACTATTATAGTACGTGCAGAGGAGGTGATGATGATTTTAAGATATGTCTATGTAATAGCTTAGCTAATATATTTTTAGGATTGAAAAATATATAGGTATTCGAGTTAGGTCTTATAAAAGCTACTAAGTAATAATTACTCTATAAAAGTAGGCTATGATGTATAGTATATATAGATAAATTGACGGGAGTAAATTAAGCTTTCACTTGCTTGAGCCTCCCTTTTCTTTGCTTATAGAAACTAGATTCTCTTATTCTATAGCTGTAATAAAGACAAATAGTTTTTTTTTACTATTTAGTAAAGTTTAAGAAGGTATATAACTATAATAAGATAATAAAGTAATATGTAGTATTGGTTTAATATTGAAAATATAGTTGCTAAGGTACTGCATAGAATATATCTTAGAATTATTATCACTTCCTCTAGATACTATAATAGTAATACTGATCAACTACTAATCCTACCTCTATTTTTTTTTTCTTTTTTTTTTTTAATTCAATACTCGCATACGGCATAACCACGGCGAGGTTCAGGTGGGCCTAATGCCCTACGCTCCCTGTTCCCTGAGCGAGAAAACTAAATACACCATACCGCCTTCCTTCCATATCCCCGTCTTCTCTCCCTGGCTACTGATCAACACGATCGTAGGCGAGCAAAGAAGATTGCCACTAGGTCGACCGTTACGGTCTCCGCATCGACCTCCGTCTCCCGCCGAATCCTACCTCTATGATAGTTAATATGCTAAGATAATATTATAAAATAGTTCTTCTATAGGTAAAGTAGAACTTTTGAATGCTTAAAGTACTTATAGAATTATTATGGATTAGTATTAGTGCCTTTATAGTCTGGTTGGCACAAGCCTCTCGTAGAGAGTCTGGTCCGAAACTTTTTTTTTTTGGGTGTGCGCGAAAGATAACCGCGAAAAGTTAGTGAAATGTAATGCAACCACCACAACAAATAAGTAAACTCCAGATCTAACACAACATCAACGTCATCTGAATTAGCCTCGTAAACACTGTCTGAAGATGAGCGCTTCGAACCAAAAATTTGCGGGCAGGCCTATTAAATCTGGGGGAGGGATAGATATGCTGATGCGACTTGCTTGATACGCCTGGGAGGGTTGGGAGCCCAAGTAGAAAGGTAGAATGTGAGAATGTGACGTCATTGCCAGTGGTTCCGGATGAGAGCCGAGCAACATCCGTTAGGACAGCTTCTTCTGGGGCAGCTCGTGGGGGTGAAGCAGATATGGTTAGAAAGTCTGTGGTTAGTGAGACGGAGCAAGAGTCAATTGCACGGGTAAACACGGATTGAAAGTGAGGTCAGGATTATGGGACGAGGCTGCTATATTTTCTTCTTTTTTTACTTGGGGATTAATGAGAAAGTGTTACCGCTATGGTGTGGGTCACTAGATAGCTTGCTTGTGTAATAATGTTGTGTTTGAAGTTAGTTTAGGGTCAGTACGTTTCCTTTTTAGGCAATATTGGGGGGCCTACAGACTACTAGTATACCAGACTAATCTAATATGACCGCGTTAGACCAGCAAGAGTGAGAGGTAGAGCACAATGACAGAGTCGATAATATGTGAAGAAGATAAAAGCCGAAATAGTCTATTTTTCAATCGTATGTATATGCGAATACATACATAGCATTACTACAAAAGCTCATAATTTTCACAAAAGACCACATAACTTCGTCCTTCTAACAACAACACATGAAGCAACACACTTTTAAATGAACAAATACCACTAAAACCTTCTGCCAAAGTGACAGTCGTGCCGAAACTGGCATGACTCTCGCGGGTCCCACAACCGTTTTGCCACTTACTTACGACAGTCGGCGAACACCTGGACGATTCTCGAACCTGCTAGAACTATCCTGCCCAGAACCGCAACTAAGCAGCGTGTAAGACTCATAAGACACTGACAGTCGTGCCGAAACTGTGGTATGTAAGAAATGCCTTTTGGTATGAATATTGACGTTGTTTTATTTATAGATTTACTTCAAAATCGAGCAGTAACCTGCTAGCACACCGTCCGATTTCAACCAAATCGAGCAGTGACCTGCTAGCGCACCGTCCGATTTGGTTGAAATCGGACGGTTACCTGCTAGCGCACCGTCTGATTTGGTTGAAATCGGACAGTTACCTGCTAGCGCACCGTCTGATTTGGTTGAAATCGGACAGTTACCTGCTAGTGCACCGTCCGATTTGGTTGAAATCGGACGGTGACCTGCTAGGCAAAAAACTCCAGGTCTTAAATCATTTACCAACCTCAACGCTGTTATATCTAGATTCAAGAGGCGGAAAATGTGCGTAAAAATCAATATATGCTAACTATAGTGATTTCCAACAGGGGAGAGGAATTCCGGAGGGCATATGCCATGTTAGGCTCATTAAGAGAGCATTTACCGAGTATTTCCTTCGGTGGATGTATAGCGACAGTGACTCCACAAAAACATATGGCAATCAGGGAAAATTTAGGATTCATAAAAAGCTCTATAAAGATCATTGAGAAGATCAACCACCCCAATTTATTCTTGAGCATTCAGGTGATTGAGGGTAGTGGCTTTGAAGACAAAGATCTAGATTTCCTTATTCCGGAGAATTTTACAGAGGCCTCATCAGTACCAAAGACCATAATCTACATTGATCAAAAAAAAATGGCCCCAAAGATCGTCATCATTCTAAGGTACATGCTCCCTGCTGCTATACGAATTAAGCCCCCAAGGCTAATAGTATGGAATGGAGACCCTAGATCTGCTGCTGAGATATTGATCCCTACATATCATGCCAGCTTATCTGACTCCATGAAAGCATATATTGAACAAGACTGGAAAGCCGGCAGAGCTCGTATCATGGTAGCCAGTTCAGCTTGGGACTTGGGGATCGATGATTCAGATGTAGAGCGGGTGATTCAGTGGAGGGTAAAGCATCTGGCAAATCTTGATACTGTTATTCAACGCTTTGGCAGGGCAGACAGAGACAAAAGCATCCAAGGAGCATGTCTACTATTTACGGAAGCCAGATTTATTGGCATACGAAGTGTAACAACTAAACCCACCAAGCGTGGTGCCTCTGAACCGAAAAAGAAGCGTACACCTGACGAATTACGACGGGACATGGAAGATGGTTTGTATAAATTTCTGAATACCCCTGGGTCGATCAAATATCGACGGAAGGTTATACTTGGTTACTATGGAGATGAGAAGTAAATATACTCTGCTGTCAGTTTTACCGTCATTCCTCTAACCAAAGTCGCAAATATTCTCCATGACAGCAGAGCTTTTTCTTTCAAAAAATTCTTCATGTCATCTAAGGATGAGCAAAGACTACCATATAGCATGGCTCCCTTCTCTTTCTCATTCGTTCCACTCACATAGCGTGGTTCCGCCAATGACACTGCCTCCTGGTCACATCGAGATACCACCGTCTGCATCAGAGAACTGATATCCCAAAGTTTGTCATCTATCATTTTGGCAACCACATATCCACCACCTTTTGTACTCCTTTGCTCATAAATTTGTCCCGCATTTTTTTTATCCCAGGCTCGTCATTTACGGTCCATGCTAGTAGAAACTGCTTAATGCCCCCAAACTGCTCCTTTATTACATCCATGCATACTTTAAGCTTAGGCACAGCAGTATCCAAGGCTGTTCTCATATTATGGTGAATGAGTGGTGTCTCTGCCTTTCTCTTCCTCCCCCTTGTCTCGATTTTTCCAGTTCCCGCATTATATTTTGGATGCAAAGTCGCATCAGCATACTCTATCCCTCCCCCAGATTAATAGGCCTGCCCGCAAATTTTTGGTTCGAAGCGCTCATCTTCAGACAGTGTTTACGAGGCTAATTCAGATGACGTTGATGTGAGTTTACTTATGCGGGTTATCTTTCGCGCACACCCAAAAAAAAAAAGTTTCGGACCAGACTCTCTACGAGAGGCTTGTGCCAACCAGACTAGTGCCTTTAGTAAGCTACCACTACTAATTTAGAAATAGTAAATCTGGCTGCTTAATAAGATCAGAGGTAAATTTGAGAATGGTTATAGTAGAGTTTCTGTAATAAGATATTGACTAGCTTGTATTTATAGTTAGAGAGAGCAGATATAAAGCAATGTTTTTTCCTATAATAAAGGGTCACGTGACTGTCTCTAATGTATGATTTAGCATAGAGTTGACTCATCGCTCGAGCAATGGTTCTTCAGGCTCAACGATGCGACACTGCCCCACCAACCCCAACCATAACGATGGACATCGCAAAACAGCCCCCTAATACCTGTACCCGTTTGATGCAATACATCGCCGTTGCTGCAGCTACCATAAATTATGCGAATCCTTTACCGACCGCGACGGAAGATGACCGACGAATGCTAACCCACCCTGAGGAGCTCGCTAATGGTTTCATCGCTGGCGGTGGCAGCCCGGGATGTGGTGTCCTTGTAATGGATGCTCTTGCCAGCATCTGTGTGTCACGAGCTACGGGAGAAGTCTTTGCGATAGGATTACAATTTAACCACAAGGACAGCATTCTTGACATTCTGGTCGCTGGCAATCACGACAAAAACGATTCGCTGTGCAACGTGAAGCAGCATTTGGAGAATGTATTGAGGAAGGTGAAGGTGTTGGGCAACCTATATGTGGAAGAAAGAAAGAAGGATGGCGACCTGGCGAAATGGAAGAAATGGAAGGGTGACTCGCCGGAACAAGTGACCTACCCTGAAGACCATCGCATCAAGCAATGTGCAACCGAGTTGGCAGTAATGATTGTGAAACACTCAGCGGCAAAGTTACACAAGCGCATTGGGAAACGATGGACTAGCTTCGTTGCTCTCACACGCGAGCTCATCGAACATGTCGAATCCAAACGAAACAATGTCATGCGAGAGGAAGAGGAAGAGGAAGACAAGTACAAGAAGGAAACACAATTCTTTGAGAATCTCTTGCAGATCGCCGGCTGCATTAAGTGCATTTTTTACGACATTTTGGGCCAGGGGCACAGGGAGCTGAAGCCTGAAGACCTTAACATCCTCTGTACTGAATTGTCGACTGCCTGGGCCAATTTTGCCGTACTCCAAGAAGCCCCTGAGAATGATATTTTCCGATATGTCCAAAAGTTCTCACCCCGAAGTACCTTTCCGCTAATGCATTACCTCGAGAAAGTACTCTCGATTTATGGTTACTTTACGACCCTTGTGAACTGGGCACACTCTCCACGTCTCCACAGCAGTTTAAGTATGAATACCCGCATACAGGTGCTTTCAGAGTCCAGCAAGGCTCCCAAACTTCCTACAAACGAAGCTGCCTGGGGAGCTGTACTCAACGACCTCTTTGAGAGTGCAGATGTCGATCCTACAGATCAGTCCTTTGTTACCGAGTCAACCAAACATGCGTGGTTGAGATACAAATCGAAGGGACCTAAACCTAAACAATGCCCTGTTCACTGTGAGGTTGCGCTTGTGCAATACTATCACCAGAATCCCTCCATAGTACCCCCATTCAACTATATTGGAGTAAGTAAGCTCTCGTGCCTCTGCTGTCATCTATTTCTGCGTGAATATGCCAAAGAAGCCAAGAAAACCTTCAGGACAAGGGGCACTCATAGCAAGATCTACTACCCGTGGATGTTTCCTGAATTAGGTACACCCGATGGAGCACTGGAAAGGAGGATTCAAGAGCAAATGGCTTCAGAGATTGCCATTCATGCAGGCCGTCAGTTGATGAAGAAGGGTAAAGTTAGGAGCAGGGCTGCCAGCGATAGTTCAGGGGCATCGGTGGGAAGTAGGCAGAACTGCCCGGATCATACCCGTCGTAACGTGCGCTTAATCGGTGATTTGCGTCATGCGTTCTTCGTGGAGGTAGGAGCGGTGGCGCCGGGGGGTGTGGTTGGGCAGAGTCGTGGCAGGGTTGGGCGGGGTCAGAGTAGGGTGGGGCGAGGTGGTGCGGAGAGAGTGGGAGGGGACATAAATATGTAGAAAGCAGGCAACCGGATCATTGGCACATGTAAATGGAGTTTTGCCAACCCCTCCAACTGTTGGAAAAAAACCTTTAAAAAGTTACTGTCGAATTGATGTGTATGGGATTGCCGGTAGTAAAGAAAACTTATGCTTCTGACTCCCGAAAATACCTAGATTGTCGGGGCCTGAATGTCGGTCTGGGTTTTCTGTAAAAAAGTGGTCAGATGAATTGATAATATTTGAGATGGCCAGGGCGTGAGTAGATAGAGTGACTATGATGAGTGATTGCTGGAAAGCCGCGAGTACGCAGCAGTTATGTAAACGAATGAACATAGTTTTTTTTTTTGAATCTATACGTCTGTGGAGCCTTAGGCTATGAGACGGTCCCGTTCCCTCATCTTAAAAGACTCGGTACTACGCCTGGGCACGAGACGTCTCGAGACGAGACAGCGCCTGGTCTCGAGACTTTTGCCAATGCACCCAAGATAATTGTATTCGAACTCATGAGCTAGATACCTAATCATCATCATCTTCGCCTTCAATTTCCAGATCCCCTTCCGTTCCCTCTTCCACCAACCCTCGCTCTAAAATCATGTCTAGCGGTGTAAACTCATCAAACCCCAACCAATACTTGCAACACATGATCGCATTAGCCATTCCCTCTGTCATAGCACTTCTCCGCTTAGTTAATACATTCCCTGCAATAGAAAAACAACATTCAGAAGGTACACTGGTAGCAGGAATAGCAAGATAATCTCGAGCCATGCGACTAAGGCTAGGAAACCGAGACTCATAAGTGCGCCACCATTCAATTGGATCAACCTGCGGAAGTTCAACCTTTTCCCCCAAAAATATATCCACCTCCGACATCTCTGGAATTGCGCTGCTGGCTTGTGAAGAACCAAATACCGCTGTCATGAAGTCATCTTCAAGGTAGTTGGAGCTTTGCACCGGAGGTGGAGTAGAAGGGCGTGAAGATGCAGCGGAAGGAGCATACTGGTTCTGATAAATGCGCTGGATAGCTTCTTCTGCTTCTGAGATCCACTCGGTTCGCCATCCAAGGTTCCGGAATGTTTGAACTTTACATCGTGGGTCCAACATAGTTGCAATTGCTTGTGCAGAACCAGTTTTACTATGATATTCATCAAGCTTCTGCCAGCTAGCAGTACAAGCCTCATAGAAAATCGATTTCTGAGTACACTCTCGCTCCACTATGGTCTCCAAACGAGTTGCTAATACTGAAAAGTATGGCAGCTGTGCAGATAAGGTAGGATAGCTACTTCCACTCAAATGTTCAGTAGCTTTAATAAAGATATCGAGAATATCTTTAAGTTTTTGAAGAAGGGACCATTCATCAGCATGAATTTGTAAACTCCGCAAGCGTTCTTCCAATCTAAAGTAGTCAGTATTTTTTTTTAACAATCTTAGATTAAGATTATACATACTTGCATATAGCATCAATTGCAGGACGCAATTCCAAGATGCGTTCAAGCATACATAGCATGTGTAGAATTCCAATGCACAGGCATATCCAAGATAGGGCGTTTAGATGGTATACGTGCTGCTTGAGCCTGAGCTTTTAAAGATTCCCAGAGACGATGTGATGATCGGATTTTTGCAATGATTTTGCGTGCTTTATAGGATGCGCATGCCAGTTGAGTTTCTTCTAGTTGATTTTCAAAGTCTTCATCTTCATCGTCAGCTAGATTTGCTTCATCCTGTACTGGGGTTGTATGAAGGGTTTTCAACAGGGTCTGTACTGCTAAATTAATAACATGACCCATACATCAAACATGTGCATCATCTTGTTTAAATCCCGGTAAATGACCTTCTCTTTCTAGCCTTCGAAACATAGCGGTATTAACAGACGCAGAGTCAGCTGTAATAGCATGAATAGCTCCTGCTATATGAAATTTTTGCAAACATGTAACAAGAACCCGACCTAAAGCTTGTGCAGAATGACTTCCCTCCAAATGTTCAAAACCTAATAATAATGACCGAAACTTCCAAGTAACAGGTTCAATAAAATGTGCAGTAATTCCCAAAAATGGTATTTGAGTAGATGAACTCCATGCATCTAGAGTAATACTAACCCTACTTCCATAGGTAACTGTAAACTCACGCAGCATATTCTGAATGCGAGGTAATAGCTTAGAATATAAACTCATAATATCACGAGATGCAGTACATCTGAATATCATAACAGCAGCAGAATTGCAATATTGAAGTAACTCCCGAAAACTAGAATTTTCAACAACAGATAAAGAAGTATTGGTATTAATTAGAAAAGAAGATATATGCTCACATAACACCTTATTATCAAATCGGTCCGCTTGTTTTCTTGTACTTGCTGTTTTCCCTTGCGCCATAACACTGAACGGAGTCTGCTCAGTTGTTGTTATACCTGAAGATTTCGCTAGCTGTTCCAATCATTGTATTTCTTCTTCTTGACTGGTTGGCAGCAAAGGATGTCGCTGTCGGAGATGTCGTAGCTGTAAACTAGAAGTAGTAGATTTTGCTTCTACAGTCCACTCCCCTCTTGTGCAGTGCATACAGTAGATAATATGCTTACTTTCATCATGTTCCAATGTCTTCCGAATTAGCATCTTTCGGGTATATACATAACTGCTGAATTTCCGTGAGCATACAGTTCCGCTAATAGTACGTGAGTCTTGCAGGGTAGCATAGCGCCCTGCCAAAGCCGCAATATATTCATCTGGTGTGCGAGCAGCCGACACGGAAATTTGGCTCATTGTAGATGTAGGAGAGAAATGTGTAAATAATGAGCGGAGAAGGTGGAGAACGAGAAGGAGAAGGAATAGATATCTTCGCCAGACTACCTTTAGTACTGAATAACATTAAGATATGAGGGTGTTGTGCTAGCTAACTTGTATGCCGCGACACTGGTCACAACCAATTGTATTTCGCAACACTAGTCACAACACTGGTCGCAACCAATAAAAAAATATGTTTGCAGCCACTGAAAATTTTTCGCTGCCACTGACGAAAAGTCTCGAGACGTCTCGTCTCGTGCCCAGGCCTATAATGAAGCCCTCTGCATAGAGTCACGCCAACCAGACTATAGTCATGTCTAGTAGAGAGAGTGGTATAGTGTTGTATCTTAGACATGTTCCACTAAGCGAGGGGTGTCTCACAGGAGTCCGTGTTACCCGAGGGGTATTTCGTAGCACACAAAAAGGAAAGCTTCGCATGATTTAGAACACACTCGCGATATGAAACAGCTCTCAGACTGTGGCAACACATCCTCTCTTGGTTACCCGAATCGAGGAACTCTGCGGGATTCTGACCAAACCTTTTCCCAATTTGCCCCTGGTCTTGGCTACAGCACGAGCTTCTCGAACCCCCCCCCCCCGCTGTCAAGCTAGCCTGTGGGCTCCATATTTTGCCCACTCTTTTGTCTTCTCATCCTACCTGATAGGCTGGCCTTTCCACGTACAGTTCATATATTTTCCCGCATACTGGATATAACCTCGGGTATCTCTCAAAATCACGAAGCAAGAGAAGGCGATTTCTACGTGTGTCGGGATGTGATGATCCGCTATGTCCTTGGGTTACTTTAAATATACACCCCGAAAGTCAGGCTCCACTTTAGTAGCAATTCCATGGATTGGGGGAGTGGATGGTGTAGTTGGGAACCATCCTGGTGAATGCAATTGCGTTCGTAGGTTCGAATCCTGCCTCCCTTAAAGATTTTCTAACAGCCAAGGAGCACGGGTTTGTCCTCACGGAGGTTTCCCGTGCTTAGTCAGTGAAGTTCATACTGAGACAGTTCCTTTTTATACTGGATGAGAGGAGTATTAGTGCTGCGAGGTTGAGGAAAAGCGGTCGCAAATGGAATTAGTGGATGCGAAATTCGAGCTAGAGAATAAATTTGGGAGATGGGGAGGAGCGGGGCTCCAGATCAAGTTTCCAGACATTTATTTGCGCAATTAGGGCAGAATTAACCAAGTTGTCACCCTGATAACCCACTCTGAAAGAAAGCAATTAATCTGAAACTTTCACAATTGATCAATAGGGGTATTCAATCCTTAAATAATCGATCGATTAAATGCGATCACGGTTTTGACACCAAATCCATTTACGTTGATGTAAATCCATTTGCTACACACAAAGATTTAGATCGATGGCAAAAGATTTAGTATAGTAGCAACCCGTCTCTAAAGTGAAAATTCCCACACAAAAATACAGCGATTAAATGGGTTCTTGATCGCTCGTCATGATCGAACGATCTCGTCTAGATCACGTGTAGTCATGCCAAGATCATGAGGATACTTAGTAATTCGATAAGACACTTGTGCATACTTGGATACTAGTCATCGAGCATGCCGTCAGACTAATAACTCGTTTTTTGGCAGGCGTAGAGGAAGGCAAAGAGAAAAGAAGATGGATTTCACTAGGTGAAGCACTTGCTGAAGCCATTACAGATGTACTTGATACTGGCGACTCAGAGATAGATGCTGGGTCATCGGAAGAGCTTTCAGAGACGACTTCGACATTAAAGCTGTCTTCTTCTTCAGCACTGCCATCTTGGGGATAACTTGAGAAGCTTGATAGTGGGTGGGAGTAGAGCCTCACACGTTTCCATTACCCAAGCACTTGGCATCATGTTATTTGACTTGACATGATGCCAAGCCTGATTAGTCTCGATCACAGCTAACAAAAATACATGGTAATTTCCACCTTGATCGTGCACTTTAATGGCACCCTATGATCGAGGGTCGCTCAATCTTTTACGAGTATTTTCGGTTTAGAACGTCGATTATTTTAGGTTTGAATACCCCTAATATATCTCTCCTAATATGAGAGGAATATTCATGGTACAAACTAGTCAGTCGCCTTTTGAGGTACCAAAATTTTGGTGTATTGTTGGCAAAATTTGTATGGAGATTTGATTTTACAAATACTACTCTCAGCTTGCCGTCTCACTATATCAAAAGATTAAGATCAGGACAATTTGGAGGAAAGACTTCTCATAGGCAAGTAAGTATTTTGTAATTGGAAGATGTGGATAGTAATTCAGGTCAAGAACTATCTATTTTTGTTCTCTAAAATTCTCGGCTTTGCCGATTTCTGCAAATATTGGGACAACGAACTGTACTTAGTTACTAGATACGTCGGCATGGCCAATAGCTATAACATTCATCTTATGGCTATATGTTAACCATTATAAAACACAGATGCAAGCCAACCCTATTAATATCATGTTGTCTGTCCTAAGCTAGCACTCACTATCTCATTAACAATAATGGAGGGTGAGGATGTTGGCGGATATTCGAGAAACAGTATCAGCGTATAGGAATGAATTAATTGATGTCATGGATAATATCACCTAGTGGCTAGCGGGATGTTACTGGGGGTCTTACTACAGAGCCGGTGTAGATATGCGACCCAAGACCTGCTCCTCTTGTAATTTGCTCACTTGCGATGGCTGGGCTGCTGTGGAAGGCTTCATGTTTTTCTTCGCTTGATGTCTATTTCCTGCATGTCAAAGATAGAGAGGGGTTGCTTGGCTTAGTTGGCGTCTCTATGATAATCTGGCGTTCTATGATAGTTTAATTAGTTTCAGAATAAGGTATTGCATTGCAGTAGCAAGGGAAAAACAATCAATCTTGATTTGAGGAGGGAGTAGTGACGACTGCATTATTTAATTATTGTTTTATCTTTCAAACATACCTTACAGTGCGGGCATTTTAAGGATTAGAACCTGCATCCGATCCTCCTGTAGCTCTATCTATCTTAAAAAGGTTTTAGCGATGCATGTAGTCTGGCGGGCACTAGAGACCTGGTGTACAGTAGGATTGTTACTCGTATTTGCTGTATAGGGTGCTTTGTAGGGTAAAGTTACATACATATATACTACATAAAAAGCGGCGGCAGAGAGGGATACTAAATGTGTATATCAAAAAAATAGTTGTGCCTGCCAAACTAACAATACATTTAGTTTCGTGGCTGCTACAGAGAAGGCAGCTCCCTTTTTTTTTTTTTCATTCATTACTGGCATATGGCTAAAAACCATGGCAAGGTAAGTAATTAGTCTACGGACTTCCCTGATAAACTGTCACGTGGCTGGCTCTAATGTATGACTCAGCACAGAATGCAATGGTTCTTCTGGCTCACCGATGCTTAGTCTCATGCCAAGACCCTCTGGCGCTCGAGCGTAGCGAGACCGATGCTAGTCTTATGCCAAGACCCGGCCCTACTCCGAGCGTGAGTAGGGCCGGGTCTTGGCATAAGACTACACCGATGCGACACTGCCCAACCAACCCCAACCATAACGATGGACACCGCAAAACAGCCGCCTAATTCCTGTGCCCGTTTGATGCAATACATCGCCGCCGCTGCGGCTACCATTAATTATGCGAATCCTTTACCGACCGCGACGGAAGCCGACCGACGAATGCCATCTCACCCTGAGGAGCTCGCTAATGGTTTCATCGCTGGCGGTGGCAGCCCGGGACATGGTGTCGTTGTAATGGATGCTCTTGCCAGCATCTGTGTGTCGCGAGCTACTGGAGAAGTCTTTGCGATAGGATTACAATTCAACCACAAGGACAGCATTCTTGACATTCTTGTTGCCAGCAATCACGACAAAAACGATTCGCTGGTGAAGCAGCACTTGGAGAATGTAGTGAGGAAGGTGAAGGTGTTGGGCAACTTATATGTGGAAGAAAGAAAGAAGGATGGCGACCTGGCGAAATGGAAGAAATGGAAGGGTGACTCGCCCGAACAAGTGACCTACCCTGAAGACCATCGCATCAAGCAATGTGCGACGGAGTTGGCAGTAATGATTGTGAAACACTCGGCAGCAAAGTTACACAAGCGCATTGGGAAACGATGGACTAGCTTCATTGCTCTCACACGCGAGCTCTTCAAACATGTCGAATCCAAACGGAACAATGTCATGCGAGAGGAAGAGGAAGACAAGTACAAGAAGGAAACACAATTCTTTGAGAATCTCTTGCAGATCACTGGCTGTATCGACAAAATTTACGACATCTTGGGCCTCGAGCCCAGGGAGTTGAAGTCTGAAGACCTTAACGTCTTGTGTACCAGTTTGTCAACTGCCTGGGCCAGATTTGCTGCACTCCAGGAGGCCCCTGAGAATGATATTTTCCGATATGTCCAAAAGTTCTCACCCCGAAATACCTTTCCGTTAATGCATTACCTCGAGAAAGTACTCTCGATTTATGGTTACTTTACGACCCTTGTGAACTGGGCAAACTCTCCACGTCTCCGCAGTAGTTTAAATATGAAGACCCGCATACAGGTGCTTTCAGAGTCCAGCAAGGCTCCCAAACTTCCTACAAACGAAGCTGCCTGGGGAGCTGTACTCAACGACCTCTTTGAGAGTGCAGATGTCGATCCTACAGATCAGTCCTTTGTTACCGAGTCAACCAAACATGCGTGGTTGAGATACAAATCGAAGGGACCTAAACCTAAACAATGCCCTGTTCACTGTGAGGTTGCGCTTGTGCAACACTATCACCAGAATCCCTCCATAGTACCCCCATTCAACTATATTGGAGTAAGTAAGCTCTCGTGCCTCTGCTGTCATCTATTTCTGCGCGAATATGCCAAAGAAGCCAAGAAAACCTTCAGGACAAGGGGCACTCATAGCAAGATCTACTACCCGTGGATGTTTCCTGAATTAGGTACACCCGATGGAGCACTGGAAAGGAGGATTCAAGAGCAAATGGCTACAGAGATTGCCATTCATGCAGGCCGTCAGTTGATGAAGAAGGGTAAAGTTAGGAGCAGGGCTGCCAGTGATAGTTCAGGGGCATCGGTGGGAAGTAGGCAGAACTGCCCGGGTCCTAACCATGACGACGTGTTCTCAATGGGTGCTTTGCATCATGCGCTCTTCGTGAAGCATGGTGCGGTGGCGCCAGAGGGTGTGGTTGGGCAGAGTCGTGGCAGGGTGGGCCGGGGTGGCAGGGTTGGGCGGGGTGGCGAGGTTGGGCGGGGTCGAAGTGGAGTGGGGCGAAGTGGTGCGGAGAGAGTGGGAGGGGACATAAATATGTAGGAAGCAGGCAATCGGATCATTGGCACATACAAATGGAGTTTGGCCAACCTCTCCAACTGTTGGAAAAAAACCTTTAAGAAGTACTGTCGAATTGATGTTTATGGGATTGCTGGTAGTAAAGAAAGAATTTAATTACAATTCCATTGTCTTTATCCGCCTCCACCAACATCAACTCCACAACGTTACCGACTACAGTATGTTCGTTCGCTTGTATAACTGCTGCGTACTTCCCGCTACATGGATACCTCACGCGGCTTCTAGCAATCACTTCGTCATACGACCCTTAAGGTTGTGCATACGAGTACTAAGTTCAAAAAAAAAAAAAAAAATTCCAGCAATCACTAATTTTTTCCCATCATGGCTACTCCATCCACTCACGCCCTGGCCATCTCAAACATTGTCAATTCCTCTAACCACTTGTTTGCAGAAAACCCAGACCGGCATTCAGGCCCCGACAATCTACCTCTATCGGGGTATTTTCGGGAGTTAGAAGCGTACGTTATATTCATTCCTAGATGAAGTTAGTATGCCAAGGATATATAAAACTGCCGTATAGCTGAGGGTAACACATCCCTAGTATTGCCTAATTCTGGGACCGGACGTAAGAGTACATTCCCCTCACCAGAAAATTTAAAAAAAAGGAAAATCTAGATCAGAACCAGCAGGACAGAGTCATACTTCAGCTGAGGTAACACAGTGCGGCTTGTGCAACGAGGGAATAGTACAGAATGCAGCCCACCTGCTGGAGTGCACATGGGTAGCAGATGGCAAGGGGCGGAACTATTTGGGAAGATCTGGAGTGGTGTGAAAAGCTAGTGGAGGCGCGGGAATGACATCTATCGGGGGATATTTGGTCATACGTAGATACGGTGCAGGGAGCTGCTTAGTAGTAAGATAATCCCCTATAAGGGCACACATATCAGCATTTATTTTAAAAATAAAACTATCTGTAAATATTAATGTACTCATTATTAAAAAAGTAACTTAAAGTATAAGAAGACAAGTTTATATATATTAAAAACAGATTATAAGTTTTTTATTATTTTATACAAATACTTTTTAACTTAAAAAAAATTAGAACTAAGTTTAATAAATATTATCCTATCTTTATTTCTTTTTATTAATATTTTATACTATTCTTCCTTTACTTTTTCTATATTAAGTTCTTTATTCTTTAAATCTTTTTTTATTACTTACTTCTTTAAAAGTACTAACCTTGAAACTTACTTTTTTCTTTCTAATTCACTATTATATACTATATTTAACTTACCTTTTACTTCTAACTTTTTACTTTTTAAGTTTTAATGCTTTAATCTCACCATTCGCAAACCTAAATCTCCTTATCTCTCATTTATTCACTTCCCTAACCACAAATTCTACCTCGCTCTGTGGAGATACATCCACAACCTCACTCTTCGCGGGACCTTCCGTTCCGCATCTGAATTCTTCCGGCTGCTATTCTCGCTGGACCCGAAACGAGATCCGTATGCAATGCTCATATACCTCCCAATCCTGTTCCTGAAAGCACATCAACCAAGCCTAGCCATCGCCCGTGCAAACTCGGAGACGTTGAAGAATAAAACCAAAGAGCTGCCCGCGGTGGCGTATAGTCTTCCCCTAGCGTACCTGCAATCAGGGAATGAACCTGTAGCGAGGGAGATGTTGGCGAAAGCTATAAGGAAGTTCCGGTGGGTCGCGACTAGGATTTGGCAGGTGTGTGATCTAGACTCTGGGAAGCTCTGTAGTATATTATGGGGGAGGGTCGTACCTGAAGAGGACAATTTAAACGCCATCCTCTCTGAACTATATATTGAGCGAGCGATATTGTATAATAAAGATTAGTATATAATATTTTATCCATTAAAATAGAACCTTTATACTTTTTGTTCTAAATAGTAGCTTATACTATCTTAAGAGTATTTTTCATTTTATATATTATCTTATTAATACTAAAAATATATTGAAAATACCTTATAGTAACTTTATTAGTTTATATATATTAATAGATATAACGTCTTAAACTTACTTAAGTAAAGCTCTATTTATACCACTTGAAATAGAGGTTTATTTATATATTTACTAGATAAGTAATTAGTTCTATTACTTTCTTTGCATCTTAAATTATTTATATTAAAGTTTCTTATTATAGTACTTGTTAGAGTGCATTGGAGAAAAAGTTTATAGTTTTTTGCCCGGTGATAATCAAGGGGCACTAGCCTTAGTAAGGTCCAATGAATTTAAACCGATAAGAAAATATATCCATGTACGAGAATGGTTCATAATAGAGTTGATAAAGAATAGTCAATGTCTTTAATCATACATCGCTACCAAAAACATGCTAGCGGACACCCTTACTGAGCCCCTACCTAAGGAATTACATGAGTTTTTCACGAGAGCCGTGCCAGTAGCGGCACGAGTCTCAAACCTAGGATATGAGCGGCAGGAACTGGCATGACATACATATGAGCGAAGTATTGGGTTAGCTAGTGCAAGGCAGAATGGTTGAGAGTCGGGCTAACGAGTCTAGGATAAGAGGCATTGATTTTACGGTTTAATATGAACGTCATTTTGGTTGTTAGTTTTACGGAGCTTGCGTGTACAGTGTTCTCAACCGGCCAGGCCAGGCCAGGCAAAGCTAAGGCCGGGGCCGGCTTGGGCCACGGTAAGGCAGGCTGGGCCTGGCCTTCTTATTCAGGCCGGCCTGAAGTAAGGCCTGGGCCGGTCCAGGCGGCCTGAATAAGGCAGGCCGCCTGAATAGCCTGAATAGCCTATTCCGCACGAGGGTCTAGAAAGATCGAGAGCTCAATTTAAGAACCAATAACTAGCTACCTAAACTACGACTCGGTATCTTTATCACGAATACCTTTTGCCTCTAGTTGATCTAACATGGCTTGTACCTGCTCTGCATCCTTAAACGCAATAATGCCACCATCAATACGCCATGACTTCATACACTCAACTGCCTCAATAATATCCTCCTTCAACCTATTCCGCCGGTCTGTCACCATCAATCCTGTACTGCTAAACACACGCTCTACCTCTGAACTCATAGCCGGAATTGCTAGAATGTCAAGCGCCATTCTGGATAGTCGTGGGTAGTCCTTTTGGTGTTGAATCCACCAGGGTCGTGGGTTCTCAATATCAATGATAGTGGAGGAGATGAAGTCATCGAGTTCATCTTTTGTCGAATTCTAGGTGCTCGCTTAGATCTCCACAAGCGCAAAGTGGATTCGGTGCTCGCCGTACTTGGACCAATGGTCCCAGTTGATTCCGCTAATGATTTACTTTCTCCAGTGTCTTTATATCTATAGTAGTATAATTAGTACAATAAGATTTAAAGGGTAAGGCACATACTTACGTAGTCTCCCATAACAACTGTACTTTAGCCTTCGCATTCTCAATCCAGGTCGGATGTTCAGCCCAGTTCGTCTCAAAGTAGTCGATTTTCATAGATGGGTGGGGAACAACTGCAGCGTACAGGACGGTATTTGCATCAGTAAGCGCATTATGGGCTCCTGATCATCATCGAAAATCCCCGACATATCTATAGATGAAGAGTTAATATTATCCATAATCTTGCACATAGCTTAACGTACTTTTTTTTTTTTGAAATATTATAGATTACTTACCACGACAAGTAATAGAACCGTTGCTGTTTTCTTTTTTTTTTTAATACTCTGTACTCGTATGTGGTCCCGATACAACCGTTGCTTTCAAGTGGATTGACCCGATAGCAACAGATACAGCTACAACTTTATGGTAATTACTCTTAAGCGACAGTCCTGAATAGCCTGGACTGCCGCTTGAATAGCCTGGTCATGGCCTGAATAGCCTGGACCACGGCCCGAATAGCCTGGACCATGGCCTGAATAGCCTGAATAGCCTGGACTATGGCCTGCACGGCCTGAATAGCCTGAATAGCCTGGACTACGGCCTGGACGGCCTGAATAGCCTGGACGGCCTGATTACGGCCTGAATAGCCTGGGCCAGCCTGAGGCCGGTCCAGGCTATTCAGGCCTCATGAGGTCAGGCCGGGGCCGGCCCAGGCGGTTTCAGGCCTGCCAAGACCTAGGCCCCCAGGCCAGGCTTCAGGCGGCCTGGTCGGCGGCCGGGCCGGTTGAGAACACTGTGCAGCGTGTATATTGGTATACGTCACTTATTGCAGGATGATGGGATTAAAAGGCTTGTCTGGCGAGAGTGGAGCAGAGCAGAGAAGAGAGCACAGTGAAAGGAGGTATGGAAGAGAGAAGATAGCGAACAGCATTGGGAAGTGCATTGGAGCAGCATAGCGCAGTGTGAAAGTTACAGCAAGCAAAGGGAGGAAGTGAAGTTCAGCAAGCATCAGCAAGAGGGTTTTCGCGCCTTTAGATAGGGCAACAAAGCACACTTTTATCACATTGTCACACCCATTTGGGACGAGCTCTCATACCGGTCACGGATATAGAGTTTAAATGCTTAGTGTCCACGGCATACTTATAATAGAAAATCATCTCGAATTCCGAGACAGTGGGGAATAAATAAGAGATTTGATCAAGATATTAGTTCCATCATGAATAGGGATCCGAAATAGACTTTGTTTAAAATGGCTACTTTCATTAGCCTCTTCTAATGCTCTCTCTCAGCTCCGGCAATCCCATACACATCAATTCGACAGTAACTTTTTAAAGGTTTTTTTCCAACAGTTGGAGAGGTTGGCCAAACTCCATTTATATGTGCCAATGATCCGGTTGCCTGCTTACTACATATTTATGTCCCCTCCCACTCTCTCCGCACACCTCGCCCCACCCTATTCCGACCTATGTCCCCTCCCACTCTCTCCGCACACCTCGCCCCACCCTATTCCGACCCCGCCCAACCCTACCACGACTCCCCCCCCCCCCACCCCCCGGCCCCGCCCCCCGTGACTGCACCAGCCCCCCCGAAGAGCAAATCATGCAAATCACCCATTGAGCGCTCATCTCGATGGGTAGGACCCGGGCAGTTCTGCCTACTTCCCACCGATGCCCCTGAACTATCGCTGGCAGCCCTGCTCCTAACTTTATCCTTCTTCATCAACTGACGGCCTGCATGAATGGCAATCTCTGTAGCCATTTGCTCTTGAATCCTCCTTTCCAGTGCTCCATCGGGTGTACCTAATTCAGGAAACATCCACGGGTAGTAGATCTTACTATGAGTGGCCGTTGTCCTGAAGGTTTTCTTGGCTTCTTTGGCATATTCACGCAGAAATAGATGACAGCAGAGGCACGAGAGCTTACTTACTCCAATATAGTTGAATGGGGGTACTATGGAGGGATTCTGGTGATAGTATTGCACAAGCGCAACCTCACAGTGAACAGGGCATTGTTTAGGTTTAGGTCCCTTCGATTTGTATCTCAACCACGCATGTTTGGCTGACTCGGTAACAAAGGACTGATCTGTAGGATCGACATCTGCACTCTCAAAGAGGTCGTTGAGTACAGCTCCCCAGGCAGCTTCGTTTGTAGGAAGTTTGGGAGCCTTGCTGGACTCTGCAAGCACCTTTATGCGAGTCTTCATATTTAAACGGCTGTGGAGACGTGGAGAGTTTGCCCAGTTCACAAGGGTCGTAAAGTAACCATAAATCGAGAGTACTTTCTCGAGGTAATGCATTAGCGGAAAGGTATTTCGGGGTGAGAACTTTTGGACATATCGGAAAATATCATTCTCAGGGGCCTCCTGGAGCGCAGCCCATCTGGCCCAGGCAGTTGACAATTCGATACACACGACGTTAAGGTCTTCAGACTTCAACTCCCTGGGCTCGAGGCCCAAGGTGTTGTAAATATTGTGGATACAGCCAGAGATCTGCAAGAGATTCTCAAAGAATTGCATTTCCTCCTTGTGCTTCTCTTCCTCTTCCTCTTCCTCTAGCATGGCATTGCTTCGTTTGGATTCGACATGTTCGATGAGCTCGCGTGTGAGAGCAACGAAGCTAGTCCACCGTTTCCCAATGCGCTGGTATAACTTTGCTGCCGAGTGTTTCACAATTATTACTGCCAACTCCGTCGCACATTGCTTGATGCGATGGTCTTCAGGGTAGGTCACTTGTTCTGGCGAGTCACCCTTCCATTTCTTCCATTTCGCCAGGTCGCCATCCTTCTTTCTTTCTTCCACATATAAGTTACCCAACACCTTCACCTTCCTCAATACATTCTCCAAGTGCTGCTTCACCAGCGAATCGTTTTTGTCGTGATTGCTGGCGACAAGAATGTCAAGAATGCTGTCCTTGTGGTTAAATTGTAATCCTATCGCAAAGACTTCTCCCGTAGCTCGCGATACACAGATGCTGGCAAGAGCATCCATTACAACAACACCACGTCCCAGGCTGCCACCGATGAAACCGTTAGCGAGCTCCTCAGGGTGGGTTGGCATTCGTCGGTCGGCTTCCGTCGGGGTCGGTAAAGGATTCGCATAATTTATGGTAGCTGCAGCGGCGGCGATGTATTGCATCAAACGGGCACAGGAATTAGGGGGCTGTTTTGCGGTGTCCATCGTTATGGTTGGGGTTGGTGGGGCAGTGTCGCATCGGTGAGCCAGAAGAACCATTGCATTCGGTGCTGAGTCATACATTCGAGTCAGTCACGTGACAGATTATTAGGGAAAACAATATACAGTCACATGAAAAAAGTCTTCTGCGGACAAGCGCGCAGAGCCAAGGCTGCGGCTAAAAATGCATGCAGATCCCCATATTCCATAAACATATGCATACATGGAACATAAACATAATAAGGAAATCCCTAATATTTTGTATACCATCCACCTGCCTTAATCACAGCTGCCACCCGACGTGGCATAGATTCATATAGTGCTTTGAGAAAAGATCCAGGAATCTCCTTCCAAACCTCCTCCAAGCATTCAGCTAGCCTCTGCTTCACAGCCAGTGGTCCTCCGGGTGTGCGAATAATGTCCGGATATTTCTGGTATAGACGGCGTTTAAGCTCAACCCATACATGCTCAATAGGGTTGAGGTCAGGGAAGTAGGGAGGATGTTCACTAATATCAAAATTATACTTCTTAAGGAAAGCAGTAATTATTTTGGCAGTGTGAACAGGTGAATTATCATGTTGGAAGAGAGGGTCTAAAATTCCTTTTGCATACATCTCTTCACGAACTCGGAAGAGGTGATCCTCAAGAATTTGTAGATAGGTAGTGGCATTGTTTCGTCCTTCTAAAAGCGCCGTAAAACCTCCCTTATGTGAACCCCAAAAACAGCCCCAAACCATGACTGTTGTATCACGAGCAGGTCTGTATATTATTAATATATGCATATCTTTCTGGGCGTAAGGATATACAGTAACTACATACCTTCGAGGCTCTACACAATCTGGACGATACTCCTCACCTGCTGAACGAAATACCCATACAGTGCTTGCTGTCTTTCCTTTTTCCACACTACATTCATCACTCCAAATAACACCTTCAAAATCCACCGCAGTCCAATCCTTTCTTTTTATTGCCCAAGCAAGTCGTTTTTCCGCAATTTCTGCATCAAGTTGTGGTCGTTTTCTTGCCCTCCATTTCCGAATCCCTTTTCTACGGAGCATGTTATAGAGCGTCTTAGTTGTTATTTCAAGTTGACTATCTGGAACTGCTTTGTGTAAGACAGGCTCCTTGAGAGTTTTCGGGTTTTCCTTCACAAATTTTACAACAGCCTCTTCCTGTTCTGGTGTCATGCTGTGAGGTCGTCCACTGCGTGGAGCATTCTTATGTGTACCTATTGAACATCCTCTTAGTATTTTGTCTATAGTTAGCGCTTGCTACTAACCTCGACTTTCATATCTATCTAAGAAACTCTTTACTGTCTGCCTATGTCTTCCAACGCGGACTGCAATTTCATCGAGTGGCACTTGACATTCCCAATATGCCAGGATCTTGCCCTTCTCTAGATCCGACATTTCTCGCCGCTGCTTAGCTGGAGGAATATTGGCTGACATCGCTGAGATAGTAGCACGCACTGGGTACTGCTGGTCTACTCAACTACTCACGATTTACTAACCGTTGCCATTATATCTATACCCCTCTTTTACAACAGCATACTTATCGTGCTTTTATTGGGTGCTGCTGTATGCTTTCATTCCGCGGTCAGATGTATGCATGTATGCAACGTAGCCGCGCCCAGCCTTGGCGCTGCGCGCTTGTCCGCAGAAGACCTTTTTCATGTGACTATACATTACTTGTCCGCCAGACTAATTACTTGTTTTGCGCAACACTTAAGGGTCGCATGGCAGGCCATACGGAAACTCGGGTAGATTGAGTGCACAAAGTCGCAGAAGCTAAAAATAAAACGAGCTCGACTTGTATACGAGTACTAAGTATTAGTTTAAAAAAAAAATAAAAATAAAAAAAATGAGCTGCCGTCTCTGTAGTAGCCATGAAACTAAATCTATTGTTAGTCTGACAGGCATATCTATTGTTTTGATATATACATTTAGTATCCTCAGTGTATACTTCTCTACTGCCCTTTGTATATAGATATATGTAACTTTACTCTGCAAGAACCTATACAGCAATTGAATCACTATGATTTTAGCTATATACAGGTATCAGGTAATAGATTTGTAAAAAAAAAAAAAACTTATACAGCAAATACAACTAACAATCCTACTATATAGTAGGTCTTTAGTACCTACTAGACTATATATATTACAAAAACCTTTTTAAGAATCTTATTCAAGATGATTTTTAAATCTTTTTCATTGACAAAATTTCCTCTTGACCTTCAAAATAACTTGAAGAAAAGAACAAAGGAATATATACTACCTTGTCTACAACTATTCTATATCTCTCTACTCATATCTCATACTATAATAGAGTAATAAATTGTATAATAATTGCTACTTATACATCAGTAAAAAAAGTTGGCGTCTAGACGCTAGTACTAAACGCCCTGACGCAGGTTGGGTCTGCGAACACACACGGAACACCGAGGCGTGACGTTCGCACCGCTGTCATGTAGATGATTTGAACTCGATTTGGTCCGGGAAAGAAGCACGGCTTAACGGGATACAAAGGCAGGCAGCAGCGAGATATGGCATGGAATGGGATAGCAGAAAAGACTGGAAGGAGGGGGGAAAACACCGCACCTAGGTATCAATATTCAAATTTCGGAGACGCCATCAGACCTACAGGACAGCGAAGGTAAGGGCAGCATGGGAGTTAGTAAGGAGGCTAACGCGGCTACTCCGAAGGGGAAGAAATAGATAGTTTGCGGACAAATCCTCCCGATATTGTCATATTGAGCGGAGCTACACACAGAGCCTACGGAACAAATAGAAAGCTGAGCGCGGAGTGGAACTGGTGGATCTGTGGGGGGTGGAGGGCAGGGGTGAGGATATAGATCTCGGAAATAACTAGAATTCCAGATCTAGCGACATGGATGAAGACGAAGAGGATCAGATGGGCAGCTTCAGTGTACGGTAGGGCGCTACCGGAATTAAGGGAGTTAGCGGAGGGGATATTAAGGGAAGTAGTAGAGAAAGACGCCATCCTACGATGGATACAGCCGGGGATAGCGAGTCACGGGTCCAAGTATATAGGTAGCGGATTTGGCTGTAAATCAGACACCGGCATAATCGGACGGGCCACGTCAGGAAGAGGTCACGGCAGCAGCAGCGGTGGGAGGGAAAGCAGAGGGGTGGTGGATACCCAAAGTAGGCAGAGAGGAAGACCTTCGTTGCGAACTATGCGAGGAGGGGTGGCACAGAATGCGGCGCATCTATTGACATGCCTTGGAGTGGCGGAAGGGAAGGGACGGAGTTCGGAGCAGGCTTGGGAGTACCGAATGGTGTGAGAAGCTGGTGGAGGCGGTGCGGGGATGAGAAGTAGGAGGTTTCTAGTTGCTTTCTTTCTTTTATCTGCGAGTGCATATTTTTCTGAGGGTATCTTGTCATGTACGTAGATGCGGAGCAGGGAGCAGCCCAGTGGTAGGATAATCCCACCGGGCGTAACCTGGCGCTGCCTCGTCACAAGCAAGAAGCACCAATACCTACGAGTAAGATTTGCCAAAATTCCGAACTGACCGTTGAACCACAACGTCTAGCGCTCCCTGCCCCGTATCTATGTACATGACCAGATACCCCCCAAACACTAATATCTAACGCGCCGAAAGCATCCCACGCCCGTGACTTAGGAAATCACCGCCTCACCACCTCTGCTAGCCTCCCACACCACTCCAGATCTTCCCATATCTCCTCCCACCTCCGCCCCTTACCATCCACCACCCCGGGACAACCCAGTAGATGCGCAGCATTCTGCGCAACCCCCTCCTCACATAACCCGCACATAGGGTCCGCCGTCCTGCCCACCTTGTGCAGCCACCAACGCTGCGGTCCTCGGTCCGTGACTATATATGTCAACCCCCGTAGCGCCTCCCGGTTCCACTTCGTTTGCTTAGAAGGACGTCCCATGGGGAAGGCCTGTCGGATGCCTGCCGGTGTAACGATGTCAGGTCGTAGCATCCTCCTGCCCACCCACGCCGCCTCCTTCGCCTTCCTATCCGCCCTCTCATTCCCTTCCACCCCTTCATGCCCCTTCACCCACATCACCACTCTGCCGCCCTTCCCCATCTCCTCCACCGCTAAATCCTCTATCCATGACCGTGGTTGTTCAAAGCGTAGGTTCCGAAGCCGACCGATAGCCCCTTGGCTGTCGAGTGCCACTACAGCCCTCCCCGCCTGCCACGCACGCACTACACCTAGCATCTCTGCGTCCATCACAGTGGCAAGGGAGCCTAGATAGACCCCTTCCTCCTATCTCTCTCTCGCTTTCCCTCCAACTGCCGCTGCTGCTGCCACCCCTTCCTGCCGTGACCCGTCTGACCACGCTGTCACCTCCTCTATGTCTAGCTCTGCAATGCCTACGTCCCTCCCCGTGGTCCCACCCTTCCCAGACATCCAGTGAAGCACCGCATCTGGTTCTACCACCTCTCGCAATATCCCCTCCGCGACCTTCCTCAGCTCCGGTAGTGCTCTCCCATATATCGACGCTGCCCACCAGATCCTCTTTGCCTGCATCCATGACCTCAAGTCTGGGATCCCAGTAATATCCTCGATCTTCGTCCTCGCACTTCCCCTCCAGCCTCCACATATCCACCTTCCCCACTCTGCCGCTAGCCTCTCCATCACCTCCGAAGGTTCGGTATGCAGCTCCGCACCGTATGTCAATATCGGCAGCAGTAGCCCACACACTATCTGCTTCTTTCCCTTGGGTGGTAGCTTGGTTAGTCGTCGAACTAGCTCCCATGCAGCCTTACCCTTCGCTGTCCGATATGCCTGGTGTCGCCTCCTTGACTTCATGTTGACTCCCAGGTGGGGTGCCTCCCCCTCCTTCCACCCCTTGCTTTTATCCCACTCTAGTCCATACTCATCTGCCGCTGCCCCCAGAATAACATCTAGCCTCTTCTCACTCCCCCAGTATACTGAGTTGACATCGTCTACGTATGACAAGGGTACTAACAATGTGCCCCTCTCTATACGCTTGCGGAGCCCTGTCCTGCCACCCTCTCTTGCCTTTTCCTCCGCCCTCCTTATCATCGCTGACATATATATCGTAAACAGGGACGGGCTCAGCGGCGAGGATCCGTCCGTTGCCGTGCGGGGACAGCGATGCTCCTAGAGTGGCCTCGAATGCCGCTCTGGAATCAGCCTTTTCGCTCCCTGGGATGCCTATGAGCCGAGTATTAGCCCCCCTTGGCAGCCGAGTATGTACCTGCCTTTCCTTTTCCTATCCCTTGCCTGTAGCTACCGTTGTATCTTCCTTTTCCGAATGCATGTCCATGATCAGTTCCCACTGCGAACCTCCTGAATCAGTGTCTCGGCCTAGTTCTACTGGTAGTTTGACCGACCTAAGGCTATGCTCGCCTCGCAGTTGTCGAGGCCCCCCGTGTATCACCTTCCGCTGTCCTTTTGGGGCACTATTACTATTGTGAGGGCAGTTAGTTAGTTCATGCTAATTAAAGGCCAGTGGATTTGCCTAGAATCGCCCGTTGAGCAAGGCCTTTCCCTGACCATCTCTGTTCCTACTTGAGTGATGGTCGTTCGCGCTATAGTCAGGAAATATCCGTTCCCGTCATTGGGGAGCTGTAGTTGGGACCCCGTGGTTTCTTCCGTCCTGCATGCCCGGTTGACGTTTTCTAGTTTGGATTGGCTGCACATGCGCAGTTGTAACCGCCTTTCCCGCAGGGCCAGGCCAGTGAACTATAAGATTTGGCATCTCGGCTGGCCCAGGTTCGGTGGAGGGCCTTGGCCATTCGGGAACTTGTTTTCGTCCCACATGGCCACGCACGCAGCCTACTGAAAAAGGAGGGGGAAACCAAGTCATTCTCCTCACTAATCCCCATCATGAAACTGCCATCCCCACCTCGTGAAGGCGAAAGTGAAGAAGCGCTGGAAAGGAGGAGGCGCTCTGACTCCTTCCTTGTCAGTGCCAAAAAGGAACCTCCATGGTATCAAGATATATTTGACACGGAAACGATCGAGAACACCAGAGGGAATATAGGTTCTATCACCCCGGGTGGCAAGACCCTGGAAGAGAGTGCAGCGAAGGTGGGACAGGGAGGAGACGATGCAATCGCGGCCCCTGGAAAGGCTCAACCAAAGGACAAGAAGATTCATTGGGGCGGGGTCACAGTCCACTCCATGGTCGAGGACGATAAAACTGGAGTAAAAGAAGGTGCGTAATGCAGCATATAATACATACGGATGTTCTGGTTAAGGAGGCTTAGAATCGTTCCAGCAGATTATTGGGACGAGTAGGAATGGTAAGTTGGGTTTCCCTTTTGGTACTGTGATAGGAACATTGTTTTCTTTTTGAATTTCTGGGGAGTGGAGGGGACTTCAACTATTTAATATTAATAGTCTTAGCTACTCACATTCAGTTGTACTAAATACCCTGGTGGGATGTGGGGACCCCCTCAGCGCAATCCTAGTGCATCATAGTTATGCGTTGAGCTGGAAAAAAAATTGTCCAAAATAGGAAATAACACTGGAATACCCGTGGCGCCTAGTACCACCTGTTGCCACCCGTTGCCACCCATTGGTCCTGAGGGTTCAGTCAGCTGTTGCCCTACCCCGAGGACTCCTGTGCGTCCCGACTCAGCCTGCCACTCGTTCGTTTCCACCTATGGGCGAGGGGCCGTCACATTGTCCCCCTCCTACGGCCGAGTCCATTGAGGCCTAGTCCTCATCCCCAGGTAGTGGTCTGGGCTTGTCAGGGTAACGCGCATGACACCGGTCCATCGCTTCCAATGTATTACCCTCCTCCGCTGCCTTCCATTCCGTCTGATCGTCATTGACAAAGTTAACCAAGTACTACAGGAACATAGTACTCCCCTTCGCCATCAATCATAATAGGTTGTTCAGGTGGATTTCTTTACCCTGAAAGGGGTCGTCAGCTGGGTCAAGGAGAAGTATATATTGCACCCAGTAGTACTTGGCGCTGGCCGGGAAATCAATTTTATAGGCATATAGGGATACTACTCGAGTCATTTGGTAGATGCAAATTCGCCTATGGTCGGGTTTTCTACTGGGGTGCTGGGTGGACAAGTACTGTATCGAACTATAGCTGGTTTTCCTACCTAATATGCTGATATAGGTTTATGCCTCCTTTCGGCCTGAGTTTGGTATACTCTCTATACCTGCAATATTTTGATTCTCAGGTGCTCCATGATCTCTTTGAATTTAGTAGCTAATTATTTATTTCTAGTGATTGAAATGAATTTAAAAAAAAAAAAAACGTATAAGATATTAAACTACTGGGCTAGAGTATAGCTATAATAGGTAAAGAAGAAGCTCATACCAGTAGTCTTATATAAATATTAGCTGTAAATTTTATTATATATAACTATATTTCCAAAATATATTATAACTACTATATATCTAAAAATATAAAAAATAGTATTTATCTTTTCTATTTACCCATTACAGGCAAACCTGGCTATAGTGAACCTCGATATAGTGAAAACCCGGCTGTACGGAAGGGATTTGTCAGACCGTTCCTGCACGCAGGTAAAGTACCTTGGCTATAGTGAAACTAATCGGTATAACGAAAGTGAAGAGAATGCCGCACGTAATAAATTAAATCATAGAGAAACTATATTGGTTATAGTGAAACTAGTGGTGGGCTATATCTAACTACAAAGTAAAGAACTAACGTGACGAGGTAGAGCATTGTTGCAGCCAATTGCGCGAACGTATTTTGTTTCTTGTGTGCCTCTACATATTGCATCTCTCCAGGCCGCTGTCCTTGAACCTGTCGAGCTTGACATATCTGCCATTTTTCTAAGGCAGTATGCACATCTGCGGTGAGGAGGCATGTTGCAATATTATCGAGCTGAAGCAGAAAGAACATCGACTACATCCTATCTTTCTTACTTCACCCCTTTACCCCTCTCGGGCACGTGGCATCTTGTAATAGCGAAACCTGGCTATAAGGAAGGAAATGGGTCGGAATCTTGGCCTTCGTTATAGCTAGGTTTGCCTGTAGTCTCAGAATAAAAGGGTATAGACAGACCTTTCTCCTCTCCGTCTGCTACCCTGGTTAGGGTTTCGAGGTAGGCACCCTGTTCAGTGTTGTGTGCCTGCCGCCACCGCTACCTCCCTGTTTTAAACACCATCGAGTAGCCCTGATCCGCAAGCTTGTATAATTCCCTATACCATTCTTTCTTGTCAAGTGACCTTTTTTTTTTGTAAATCAGTACTTGCATTGAAGCGTCTTGCTTATGGCAAGGCAGCGCATCCCCCAGGTTAGGCCTGGCGAGATTATCCAACCGCTGGGCCGCTCCCTGCCCCGTATCTACGTACACGACTAGATACCCCCCGAACACTAATATCTACCGCGCCGCCCCGTGACTCAGGAAATCACCGCCTCACCGCCTCACCGCCTCTGCTACCCCCTCGCACCACTCCGGATCATCCCATATCTCCTCCCACCTCCGCCCCTTACCATCCGCCACGCCGGGACACCTCAGCAGATGCGCAGCATTCTGCGCAACCCCCACCTCACATAGCCCGCACACCGGGTCCGCCGCCCTGCCCACCTTGTGCAGCCACCAACGCTGCGGTCCTCGGTCCGTGACTATATATGTCAACCCCCGCAGCGCCTCCCGGTTCCACTTCGTTTGCTTAGAAGGACGTCCCATGGGGAAGGCCTGTCGGATGCCTGCCGGTGTAACGATGTCAGGCCGTAGCATCCTCTTGCCCACCCAAGCCGCCTCCTTCGCCTTCCTATCCGCCCTTTCATTTCCTTCCACTCCGTCATGCCCCTTCACCCACATCACCACCCTGCCGCCCTTCCCCATCTCCTCCACCGCTAGATCCTCTATCCATGACCGCGGTTGTTCAAAGCGTAGGTTCCGAAGTCGACCGATGGCCCCTTGGCTGTCGAGTGCCACTACCGCCCTCCCCGCCTGCCACGCACGCACTACCCCTAGCATCTCCGCGTCCATGACAGTGGCCAGGGAGCCCAGATAGATCCCTTCCTCCCATCTCTCTCCCGCTCTCCCTCCAACTGCCGCTGCTGCTGCCACCCCTTCCTGCCGTGACCCGTCTGACCACGCTGTCACCTCCTCTGTGTCTAGCTCTGCAATACCTACTTCCCTCCCCGTGGTCCCACCCTTCTCAGACATCCAGTGAAACACCGCATCTGGTTCTACCACCTCTCGAAATATCCCCTCCGCGACCTTCCTCAGCTCCGGTAGTGCTCTCCCATATATTGACGCTGCCCACCGGACCCTCTTTGCCTGCATCCACGACCCCAGGTCTGGGATCCCAGTGATATCCTCGATCCTCGTCCTCGCACTTCCCCTCCAGCCTCCACATATCCACCTTCCCCACTCTGCCGCTAGCCTCTCCATCACCTCCGAAGGTTCGGTATGTAGCTCTGCACCGTATGTCAATATCGGAAGCAGTTGTCCACACACTATCTGCTTCTTTCCCTTGGGTGGTAGCTTGGTTAGTCGCCGAACTAGGTCCCATGCAGCCTTACCCTTTGCTGTCCGATATGCCTGGTGTCGCCTCCTTGACTTCATGTTGACTCCCAGGTGGGGTGCCTCCCCCTCCTTCCACCCCTTGCTTTTATCCCACTCTAACCCATACTCATCTGCCGCTGCCCCCAGAATCACATCTAGCCTCTTCTCGCTCCCCCAGTATACTGAGTTGACATCGTCTACGTATGACAGGGGTACTAATAATGTGCTCCTCTCCATACGCTTGCGGAGCCCTGTCCTGCCACCTTCTCTTGCCTTCTCCTCCGCCCTCCTTATCATCGCTGACATATATATCGTAAAAAGGGACGGGCTCAGCGGCGAGCCTTGTGGTGTCCCCTGTGTCATTCTTGCCCTACCGATACATCTGCCATCGACCTCCACTGCAAAGGATCTTGGTTGTAGGAATGCATTGATCCACCAGCGGAGCTGTTCGTGTCCTTCCAGTATCCTCCCCATCTCCTGCCGCCTCAGGTGGTTGAAAGCCGACTTGATATCTCGACCATACAACTTCGC